>JABCKU010008162.1:0-67026 GCA_018221655.1 Myochromella boudieri
AGATAATATCCCTGTTGGCAATTATATGCCATCTGCATTATCCCATCATCCAATTCCAAAGAATTAGGGATGTTCTTCAGCATCCATCAATTCTGTCAATACTGTCATTTGCCCTTTCTTGGTATATTTGGCTACTAATGAGCTATGCAAAGGCCAGGAAAGCAACTGGAGCATAGATAGTGCACCTCACTTGTCCTATATAAGATATATACTATCCAATAAGCCATAGATGCAAAGTTACAGGCTACAAAAACACACTTTCAGCAATTTCCACAATATTCCCACATGATGAGTTCACATAGTAAGCTACAAAAATACAGGCATAACACTGTATTCTGTGGAAATATTAAAAATCAGACTTTGGATTCAGATTCTGGCATCCAAAATTGTATCTTTGCCCAAGAAACTTATAATATCCAGCTTGCAAAGAAATAGTATTAAATTGTGGTTTGGTTTATTGGCATGGCCACAGACTACCAAATTTTAAGACCCAGTGCTCAAAATAGAGTATAAGTACCTATATCCAGTGGTAAAAGGGATACCTGCTAGGACCAGTCCTGGACTGGTCACACCTGGTTTTCTTTGGTTTTCAATATTTTTGAACCTTTAAAGACTGTCTTTCCAGTTTGGTTTTGGTTTGGTCCAGCCTCAGTGCTAGAACTTCAAAACACTATAATCACTAAACTTGCACAGAATAAAGTTAACTTTGTAGCAATTGTAACTACACATACAAACTGGAACTAATATGGGGACTCAATAGTAGCACAGAAGCAATAAAAAGAAACAGCATTTTTGAATGGTGTTTAAGCAGAGTCAGTTGGATCATCAAAGACAAACTTTGCAAACTAAAAATTGATACTATCAATTGAGAAATCTAGAATCTAAAATATTTTTGTAGGCACACCTTGTGATTAAGATGGTAGTTATTACCTGTGTATCTTGCTGGCTTTAGTGAGCGACGTGGTTTAGATATTAGCTTTACCAACAAAATAAAATACAATTATAATAGCTGGTAGTGGTGAAAAACTGGTGGTACATACTTTCTGCAAAATAAAACCAGTGTTGCAGTGTTAATGGCAACTGGTGGAGCAAGTACTAACCTGTAATGTAGGAGCAGAATTACAAGTTGGGTTATGGCCTGATAATAGTTGAATACATACCTGCTGGATACCAAAAGGAAGTTATTAATTATTAGTTAACAGAATTATAGAAAATGTGGAATGATTACCAGCTAAATATTAATAGAGGTAGTCATTAGATGAAATTTGACACATGAAATAAATATACACAGCCACATACCAGCTGAGTCTTACCCACAGAGGCAGAATATAAGTAACATTCCATAAAATAAAAAATAATGGTAACATACTTCCTATATATAAAAGAGAATGTGGCACCAAAAGATGAGTACATATAGAAACATAATGTATAGCTTGAAACACATACAAACTTAAAGCCAGATCAGTACTCTGGTTAGCAGTAGCATAAAATGGCCACATACATCCTGATGGCAACAAAGACCATGTTAGAACTTAGCACATAGGTTAGTCACAGGGCAGAATAGGCTACCTACATCCTAGAGTTGCAAAGACCTATATCAGCACCCAGATCACCTACAGAATAGAAGAATCATATACCTCCTGTGATCAAATAATGTCAGCCTAGTACCAGTGAGCTGCAGTGCAGCATGGGTTGACTACTTACAATCTGAGAACTCACAGTTAAGTGTTAGTACTTAGGCTAGCCAGAGTCACTTACCATCTGAGGGGACAGACAAGGGCTGGATCAGCATTTAAGTCAGCTGCAGGATAGAATGGTTGTGCACCGGCTTTTAGCAGACAAGGGCCAGATCAGCAATATAGTAAACTGCAAGATAGAATGAATACTTACAAACTGAGTAAACAAAGCCTTCAGGTCAGTACGTATAGTGGTCAATGCAATAGATCACTGTGAAGTAAGACCTTATCTTACCCACTGTTACAAATTAATCACAGTGATGTTCCACACATCAGAACCTACAGTTAAAGACATATAATTTTGATTGCTTACATACTAAAAATGTGCAAAATTTATCAAAACCTTTGAAAATGAAGAACAATCACACACCACCTGTCAAACATGCACAACATTGCATGGCATCATTTGTCAATGTTTCCTGTATTTTTGAATACTAGACCTACCTGAAGAACATTTGACAAATGACACATGGCTTTAGGGAATTCTGAATCTGGTGAACCATTCTGTGCTGTATGTCAGTAGATTGATCACTAGTGTGCAGTGTGAACTAAACACCTCCCTCAATATCATTGTAGAGGGCATGAATCTTACTAAGAAAGGGATTCCATGGTAGACTTTCTTTAGACAGAATGTCAACCCACATCTCAAACCAATCGGATCCAAGATGATCAACAAAATTGATCAAATCAGATTTACAATGAATGTCAAAATGTGGGATGACACTCTTGGCCCATCCATCTTGCTTGATAATCTGATCCAAATGGTAGTGCCAGTTTCTTCCAGCATACTCAACCCCCAGTCCTGCACTACTTCTATCCCACATGTGCTTTGTCATTCCAAACCACTCATGTATCATGATCTGAACACAATCATCCAAGATGGAGATATGACCATTAAGAGAATCAATATGATAATGCAACCTAGAGGGTGTTTCATTTGACTTCATAGGCTGTGCATCTGATCCAGAGTGTTCTGCATCCAGGAAGAAATCTTGTAATGATGCATGATAGAAGGTGATAGCACTGTCATAATCATCTGGTATCTGGAGAATAGATCCACAATTCCGCAAAGACAAGAGAATCTGTTCATTATTGCATCGTAGGAGACATGATAGATCCTTCACCGGGAGTGGGTCACGAAGAAGGAGTAGTGCCCCAATTATCTGGCGGAAGCGATCTGTAGAACTATGTGGGGCATCTTGCAAAACCTGCCAATAAAGACCATCCAAGCCTCGGTGTGTCTCCATAACCTTTTCTAGCTTCTGCATTGGTAGATCATCATTTGCATTCATATCCCCCACAAACTTCACAACTGTAGCAGCATGAATAAATAGGCCAGCTGAGAGTTCAACAAGTTTATTGAGGTTTGAAGTTGAAGGCCATGGTTCCTTCACACCCTTCATATACTTCTGCCTTTCTTGATGAATAACTTCAAACTGCTTCCTATAAAATTCGCGGATGATATGATCAGAGCGGTAACCATGCATATTCAAGAGATGGGTCTTCGCAGAATGGAGGTCAAACACATCTTGAATGTCATCATCTGCTCGGCCGGTTACAATAAACCGCACAAGTACAGGAGTGTGAGATATTGTTGCGAGCACCTTGATAAGTGTGACAGATTCCTGGACGACACACTCGTCAAGTGCATCAATGACCACAATCAAAGGAGGGGATAAGGTCAAAGAAGCACGAATGGGGCGAAGTATCAAGTGCTCAAACTGAACTGTTAGTGGTTCGGTGAGAACAGATGAGCTGATGCTAAGGGTATCCAGGATTTTGTGGCTGATAGCAGGGTGGTTTACACAGAGGTGATGTGCAATCGTGGTTGCAAGCTTTTCAGTAGTTCGACGCTCCGTGTAGTCACGTGAAAAGAAGAAAGTACCCGCAAGCCTCTTCTCGTTGGCGTAGTGCTCTGAGATCATACGTGCCATCGTCGACTTTCCAGAACCTGCCGGACCATACAGCCAGCATATTGGGCGGCCGTTGACATCGTCCGCCCATTTCGAAATTTCTTGCATGATATCTGGGCGGTTTTCAGGTGGATACTCTGAATCCCTGGCATTGTACCTGGCACTAAGGGTAGTACTGCCTTGGAGCGTTTCTATAAAACATCGTGAGAATCTTACGCGATCGATACAATCGGGAAGCGTAGCTCACGCAAGTACTGGTGCTGTGGATATTCAATGAGCGTTATATACGCGAGTATGGTTAAGACAAGTACCTGTGTCAGATTCTGCATCGTTTTCTCAACTTCCAACAATGTATCGATCTGTAGCGGTAATAAATACACAAACCGACGACAATTGATTTGAATGTCGCCAGACTGGTTTGTAATTCTTCAAGTTCTTTTGTATTCGCCATTACCCTCTACAAAAGAGAAATATGATGACAATTGAGACTTTACTCGATATACCGATATACTCACATCGGTAGTCTTGGTAACAGCTAGGAATACTCCAGCTGCGGTTTTCGCTGGAGGAAACATATCCGAGCACTCATAAACCCCTTGCATTATCAACTTCAACCCCTCGAACGCGGTGCTAGCTGCTTCTTTCATTTCCTGACCGAGCGTCATCGGGGGTACCAATGTAGCCAGAGTGGTGTTCACGCCAGATGTGGCTCCAGAAGGTGTCTGGGTAGTAGGCACACCACTAGTTGCAGATGCCGGGGAGCTAGAGTGTGCTACAGCTTAGGATATCAGATCAGAATGGCTGGATAGGTATGCCGAAGTGGGGATTACCTGGCGCTGGTGGCGAGGGTTGGGGAGATGGTGAGCGGCTTTTAGAGATCATCTCTCTCAATGGTTTTGGTACTAGTAATCCCAATCTCAATGTTCTCTTCCGCCCGCGACCCGACATTTCGACAATGTTTTGCTGCTAGAGGTAGGGACGAGGATGATTGAAACGATTGGGTTGTGAAGGGGATGAAGACGTTGTGCTTACGGGAAGTGAAGGTGTGAACTTGTTGGCAAACTGTCACTTGCCGAGTTTCGTCAAGAAACGCCGTACGAGCATGTATATAAATGCAGTCAGATGTCTGAACCTAAAACACCAAGATTTGATCAAATGCCGGCAACATTTGGGGTGGGGGGTGGTTTGCATCCGTACCTTGTATTTTTCCCCCAAACTGCATGTAACATAATCGGACATCTGCGCTAGTGCTGGCGAGGTGTGAAATCAACATCCCTAAGTCTAGGCTGACCTTGCCTAAGCATTACACTGGCTCACCCACTAGCTCTGGAGCCGCGCCATCCTAGTCCTGGCTGCCCCAAACTGGAGCCTCCAACGTAACACGCAACTTCTACCCCCCGCAGTTCCTCTTTCGAGTTGTTCATTCCTTGCTGCTTGTTCCTGTCGCCTGGCTGGCTCCCCTGTTTGAGCACCGATTGGCACGGCCACCCAAAATCCTCTACCCTCCCTCCATTGTGTCATGGCATTAATTCAACCATACCGCTGGGTCTAACACCATTCCTTGACTGCCTAATCAAACTTGTTGAAGAATATGTCGGATTTCGGTGACAAACGAATCGTCAGCATTAGGGATGGGACAACGTGACAGCCAAAAAAGCTGAAGACATCAGCTGCAAAAGTTGTGAGTCAGTACTTAAGGTGGTACAACCAGGCGATGTTCACTTACCACTTCCATTGAAGGGCTCAGTGGTAGCACTCCTAGGACGGAGGTGGATACAGTAACGGCACGCGAGCCGGGATTGATTTTTATCCGCTGCCACACAGTACTCAAAGTTGGAAAGCTTGAAGTTGAGCTGGATGACTGCGCACTGGAACGACCCCTCAGCGCGTCGCGGACTGTGATACTGGTTATATGTCCATAGAACGCTCTAATGCCTGAGTCGATGTGATGCTCGAGTGGTTCTTGTACAGTGCTTTCGGGAGTTTCTATTGAAGGCAAGGAGGTAGAAGCCATCAGTATGTGGGTTTAGGTAACATGCAAAGCATACGCACTGCTCTAGCCTTCTACCTTGATGATGTCAAGAAAGTTGTTCAGGTGGGTGAATATTCGAGGCGGGATTCGAAGCCAGTCTTCCTCAGTTTCTCCTAGAGCTAGGATAGCATGCGAAATGCATGAATCTCATCTTGCACGAGTCTTCTGGCGTGTGTCAAACCAGTTAGCTGGAGGTTCCATTACGGCGGATGGCATAGAACTCGGTTGGCATGCATATAACTCCAATCGCACAAGTCGAAAATTCGACGAGGGAAAAGACAGCCCAAGGAGGCTTTGGATTTACCAGTATGCGTAACATGGGACCTGTTCACAGCATCATTGAAAATTTGACACGAAAGGAGGGGCTCCTATAGGCGCATAGGAAAAACGCGCTTAGCGGAGCGCAGTGACTATGCGGGAGTTGCGGGCTTCAGCGCAGAATAAAAGGGAGAAAGAGGAGTAAACGCACTTTCACTATGGGGGCCGAGATATCATATTTAACACTCCTTGACGCTCCTAGATAATCCATCTTTGGATTCCCTTCGTTCACCCCGCCATATTGGTACCAGAGTCAGCAACTTGGGTCTGCAACAGAGCGTCGGGGATCAGATGTTTCCAAGTTCTTGATTCATTACCTAGCTAGGATTCGTCGAAGGGCGCAGCAGATGGTGTACGAGACTTACACGGCACGCGAAGAAGACTAGACTGGAAGGTAGCGGAGACTGGAGTGGATCCAGTCATTCCACATCGACCTCAAGACACTCGTGTATAATGAAACTACTTCAAGTATGGAACGGCTGGTAATTGATGAGAATAGATCAATTGGTAAGTGAAGAGATTTCAGATGAAGAGATAGCCGTTCTTGTCAAACCATTGTCTACCGTTGTTCCTTGCTAGTGTGACGGTTACATGTTACACCCTGCCCGCTTTTTCTCTACATACGCCAACCCTTTACCTCTAGGCTCCCCACGCACAGCCAAGCCACCATCTAATCGCACACCCTGCCACCGCCCTCGCTGGTGCACCCAAACTGCCCGCCCTCGCCATTCACTACCCTTCGGCTGGAGTCATATGTCTCTGACCCGACTCATGTACACTTGTACTCGCCCTGGCTCGCCGACGAGTACCTCTCCTTGATCGGGGTCCAATTCCTTGGCTCATTGCGCCCAGCTTGACATCCACGATGCGGTCCTGACGCGTCCGCCACACCTTCCTACACAAGAAACCTTGCTCACCGAACACAGCCCAGGTTGGAGCGGTAAAACAGGTCTTGTATTTCGGTTGAGAAAATTGATTTAGAGTGGAAGCGGGATTCACGTCGATCTCTTGGGCGGCCTGCAAAATTTATCCTGCTACAATCTCCCGGATCACGCCACGAGACGAGTCGTCTAGCATCTCCACCCACTACTAACCTGTCCCCTAATCCCCACAACGTCCATACCCGCCTTATCTTTCCAAAGTTGCACGCTTCCCATCTTCCGAAGCCTCTATACATCGACTCAGAAAACCTGACCCTCATCATTCTTCCTAATTTTGCTTGCCCCCTTCGCACCTTCCCAACCTTTCATCCAACTCTATCGCTTCCTCATTAATCCTGATTCAAACCCCCGCATGTTTGGGCCCTCCTTTTTTGCCGCCCAGCGTTTCTTACCTAACCCATGAACTGACTTATCACTCGCGCTCGTTGGACTTGCTAGAGAGCTTTGGGAAGAGCTTGGGGAGAGCTTGCCATGGGTGTAATTGCAGAATAGACGCCGGGACCTGGTCCCTTGGTACACGCCACAGATCTGGTATTGCTATTCATCGTCCTTGTTCGGAGAGGTGTGTTCCTTTCAGTATCGAGGTTTCCGCCCAGACATTAATATTTTATCATGTAGGTATGCCTAGACCTCCATTACTGCGCAGAGAAGCCCTGCACACCCAATAACACTTTAATCTTGGCAACTATCTAACATACTATGTATACTGGAATTCAGCCATCTAATCGCGGCCGCGGTCACACTTCACATGAAAAGACTGAAAACGTTCGCTAGTATCTTCGTCGCAAAGTTATGGCCACAGGCAATCCAACCAATGTTTTTGTTCGATGATCGATGACAAACGAAGTAGAACCCAAGCAGTCGAAAATGAGTGGGCAAGTTCAGAAAAAGAGAACAGCCTCAGAAGTTATCGTAGGTTAGGTTTCGCATACAGTATGTCGCTCTATCCTATAAAATTTAAATTCAAAATAATCAGACAATCGGCGCAGGCTTGGAGCAATACGAAGTACCACACAGCACCAAAATAATCACCCCCACTTCAACACGAACTTTCCCGAGTGCCGTGAGGCATTAGCTCACAAACTGGGGGTAGCCGCATGTCCTGGTCCAGTACGGACGATGAGCTATTGCAGGAGGCTGCCTCTCTCGTCATGCTGCAAATAGCAGTGATAGGCTCATAGTTGTGCACAAGGAAGAAATTCAGACACTGATGAGGCGCGAGCTTCATTGAGAAGCCATCGTCGATCAGTGCAAACTGCTACTCCTGACTTTTTGTGCCAGGTCCATGCATTTTTAGCATTGTTTATAGCGGAGGAGCATTGAACATAGGCGGTAGCGGCGGGAATTGCAAAGGCTTGGTTGAACGGGAGCTTGCGGGGGAGGCTGAGTATAGGCTGAAAGGCGGTCGCGTAAGCGAGTTTGGGGTGTAGGAATCGGTTGCTACGCTGGGGCTAGAAGTAACTGCGATGAGTGAAAGAAGGGGCCGACGCTGGGAGACAATGGCATACTGGCTTGTGTCGACTTTACTAATGATCAAAGGAATTTCGAGTGTCGCAACTGGAGCTTGAGGGATCCACTTCGAAACGACGCTTACGACCTGACTGAGCATCGAAATCAAACTTGACTTTTGAATGTGCATGGAGGCTGGTAACAGACGATGGCGTGGTTGTTGTGATGTTTGAACGGCATCCGCGAAATCAAGATTGGAGAGTCTGGAGGGAATGCAGGCAAGAATAATGCGAATCCGTTCGTTCGCCCTGAGGTCCAGGACTATTCTACAAGTAGTCTAGTACCATCGCTGAGTAATTCGCGGGGTGGTGGTAAGTGAACATCATCCGACTTGATCCCCTCCAGTGTTGACTCACAGATGATGTCTTTCAGCGTATCTGGCTATCACAGTGCCGGACCTAGCAATACTGACGATGCCTTTGCCATTGAGATTCAAGATTATTCGCCAATGTTGGTGCCGAGTGGACGAAGCTGTGAAGTGTGACTTGGTATTTTGAACTCCTGCGTGCACTTCTTAATAAACGCCTGTTCTTCCATGTCTTGTGCATCGTGTGCTGACAATTGTCCAGACTTTGAAATTCAATGTTTTCCATTCCTCGGCTGCTGCTGAATCCCGTCTTCGGGGCGGGCATTTGCAGCGGTTCTGACTCACCTTCATGTCGCGATCTCTGGGCATAACTAGCCAGCGCGTCAAAATTGAACCACAAAATCTGGAGCCTATTCGAGTTCGCCGGTGTTCCATACTGAATAAAAAATGTGAACAGCCTGCGAAGGGACGCCGAAGGCTTAAGCCGCACCTTGGGGTACCTGTCTGAGACCGGGGTGATATGCTTGCTATTTCAACTACGAGCCCACATAGCATGTCCAGAGGATGGAGGTTTCAATAAGGTAAGCTTTGTTGAATGTGATAACCATACGCGAAAGTCAGCGCAAAATGATTGTGAGGCAGAACTGTAAACGCACGCTTCAACACGGACCCAAATATCCCACGGCTATCCCGAAGGAGTCATAGAGCTCAATAGCCATACGAATTGGCATAAGACTTGACAGCTAGGGTCTGCAAAAGTCGTTAGCAAGGTGCAATGAGTAGTGCACGGGCTCACATGCTGTACCAAGTCGGAAAGCACATCTCAGTTACTTGCTGTGCTGTTATAATATACTTACGAGTTGATATCCTCCGGGGTTGATGCAAGCACTGGAGAATCGTCAAAAATAATAAATCGCGCCGGATGGTTTTGTCGCACGGCAACTTCCATGTTATGATCTGGTGATCTACTATGATCCCCTTCTGTAGTTCTACTTCGGAAACTTGTCTTTATGTAATCGAAGGACCAAGGTACCCCTACCGTGGCAAGGATGTGGACGGCGTCTAACGGCTTCAATTGCCACATTCTTCTTGATACTGCTCCACGAATTTAGATGCATTGGGTCAGCTATTCACACTTCGGGGCACCTTTCCGCCACCGCCAGTCCAAAACCTCCCTCGTCTCCATTGTATTAGATGGGCGTGCACGTCATGAATTCTCCGCGATACGACTTCTTATCGTGGGCAATGAGCAATTGGAATCCCTTAATAAACTGGTATGACATGTACAATTATATGCCACATGTTTGCATCTCATGCACATGCGTAAGATAGTACATCACGACTTTCCTCGAATCTGAGCGATATGATCATGATGGGCACATTTCACGCTTGCATTCCACCCCCCGATCCCGCCTCCACCGTCGTCGTGCCGACTACCAGAGGAGTAGAGACATATCATCCCACATATCGCCCAATCTTCCGGTCTACACTGTCACCTTCGAAGCAATACCCCAGGCTTTCATAAGCGCTTTCCCTCCATCAGTAGTGCTCACACCATGCGTGAATCATCCCTTTGATCGAATGCGTATTTTGTATGATCACTCGCGTTCGGTTGACGCTAGTAAACCATCTCTTCACCTATTCCTCGAAGGCAGTCATCACTTCGCCCCTTCATTTATATATTTTGGCAAACAAACACTACTTGTTCAGGTTCTACCTACTGTCGGTCGAGCTTGTATTCCTTGGTCACAACTCGGGCCTGAAATCATCCGTCGAATTGTCTATGAAGCCATCAAAGGCAGGCAAGCCAACTGGAAGGATGTTTTATTGTCGTGTGGCCTTGTGGCAAAGGCTTGGGCTCATGTCTTAGATCTCTTCTTCGAACTCTCTTTCGATACCCACAGTTACCGCGATGGTTCTGAAAAATTGGATGTGCTTCGTATCGCACGGTGTATTGAGGCGAAACCAGAACGTAGCGCACTGATTCGTCGGATCCGTTACTGGGATTATAAACTCGACGAAACCGACAAGGATTTCGATAGTGGTCCAGATGGATGGACCGCCTTCCTTCAAATTTTACAATACGCTGCGTCTGCAAGGACTGTATATTTACCCCCCGTACCCGAGCCAGCAGTTGGCCCACTTATGCTTAGACTCTCAAAACTTGATCAAGAACACACATTAGGCATTACGGACAAAGATGGATCCAATAAGGGTTTAAGTAAGGGTCTAAGCATGACCCAGATCCAGGACGTCATTACGAACTGGAAGGATCTACGGAATATCAATATACGACATTGGCGCAGTGCTGGTGTGACAGACGTAACGTGCGTTTGTTGTATCCTGGTCTATCATGATTCATTCGTTGACAAGATAGACAGAACACCATCGGTTCAACTACATGGTAACCTTGAAGTTCTACGCTTATTCTCGGGCACTATTTATGGGCCACAATTGTCCTGGTTTGCCTCACCGTCGAAAAAATGTAATTTGGGTGAGCTGAAGCTCGTGGATATCAAAGGGATCACCAATCTGGACTTTTACTCCTTCCTCTCCTCCGCTGCGCACAGCCTTCGCCGTATTAATATCTCAGCCTGCCAATTTCCCCGTTCCTCGCCGAAAGAAGAGCTTGCCCTCGATGCTATGATATCACGAATATCCAATCTAGAAACTTTATATGCTGACGGCAATCATATTACTTGTTTGACACTCGTGCGGAAACAGAAACGGACGTGGATTGCTACTTCGAGTGCTCTGGCTGTGTCGAAGCGCGACAATATTGTACTTCGCCTCAGCTCTGCAGAGGATAACGTGTCCATGGCACAGGTGACTGCAGCTATTATGGACGGAACTTTGAAGGGATGGAGCTCAGTGACGGTATTGATGGTATTGATACCAACATCAATTGAGGAGAAGCTGCTAATGGACAGAGCTATCGCAGCAGCACAGGAGCAAGACATCAAGCTAGGTTTCCATAATGATTTTCAACTTGAATACCCATGATTTGCTGCTCGTGTGTAGGCCTCCTTGCTTCTTTCGGAGTGCAAGTAGTGAATACTGTCCACAAATTGAACACAGTGCATTTTAAGATGTACAAAAGCAATCGGGTAAACAAATTGTAGAAAGGTTGTATCCACCTTCTATTTATCTTCTTCACGTTGTCTTCACAAGAGCAGGTACAATTTCATATTCCTGTTTAATCGGTGTTTGTAAAAATTGACATGTAGACCACCAATTGGCACGCCTCTCTCTCGGACCCTCATCTTCAATGTATATCCCTGTGCTCAGAGAAAAAACGGTGGAGTGACAAATAGTTTCGCCCAGATTTCGTTGGAAATAAGTCCCTAAGGAATATAGAAATAGACAAAAGAAATGGTGCGCCGAATCCGGCACAATATACCACCATCCTAGTTAGTTTCCGCTCTCAACGCTCGCCATGCAGCCTGCCTAGATCCAGCACAGGATAAGGTTATGAATCGGAGCGATGTACACGTGCATCGTCAAGGTGGTGGTTTAGTTAGGGAGGCACAGTCACGTAAGACATGTACAGTGATATATACGCGATGGGGAGGAACCTGCGATAGCTGTAGACTGATGACCATCCCCTATATGAGAATGCCGATAGCCGTTAGGTAGTCACCACAATAGTGAGAGTGACGGATTGTGACAGACCCGAGGTCAATGAACGGCAAAACCCGGCAACGGCACTTGTTCCTAGTAAGCTCACTTTGACACTTTCATGCCCACCCAGCAACTTCGAAATTAATTAGCGCTTCAGACTACCCTAGGCTACCACTCCTTTTACTCATTCGCCGAACCTGATATTAAATAATCAGGGGTACCTTTTAGCGTGGCGCCCAATAAGTTCAAGTTATAACTTATCCCAGACTACTGGATGCATTGGCTAAGCCACTCGCATTTTGACAGCCCTTTCAGCAATAATTTGAATATTCAAGCCAACCACACCCTCGTGTCTATTGTACTAGATGAAAAGACTCGTTACCAGTTCTCCGCGATTCGTATGCTCATTGTGCGTAATGAGCAATCAGAACGCCTCAACCAACTCGTTCGTTGTGTGTTCATGGTCAAAAACTTGCATCATACTGATATACTTTGACAGCACATTGCGACTTCCTCTAAATCCGCAAGATATCTCTACGATGAGCATATGTCACATTCGCAATCCAATTCTCGATCTCGCCTGTCCCGCCGTCGTGCTGATTACCAGAGGAGCAAAGACCTAGCCTCTACTTTGACGTCTGCCCTTACAATTTGCACTGTCACCTTTGAAGCAATATTTGGGACTTTACCCGCAGATTTCCCCTCAGTAGCGCTCACACCATACTTTCCACTGGATCGTCCATCTGAGCGAATGCGCGTGGTGTATGACCATACAAGCTCAGTTGACGTGAATAATCCCTCCATACATCTACTCCTCGATAGCAACTATTACTTTGAGCAACTTGATTGGTATACTCCTGGAGGCACTCCCGAGACACACTTGGTTCACGTTCTGCCTACGAAAAATAGAGCCCATATTACTTGGGCGCACCTCGGGCCTGAAATCATACGTCAAATCGTATATGAAACAGTCAAGGACAAACACCACAACTGGAAAAACGACCTATTCTCGTACGGCCTTTTGAACAAAGCCTGGGCACACGTCTTGGACATCTTCTTCGAGCTCCGTTTTGATACAAGCAGCTCCCGCTGCTCCAATGATAAAATGGACGTGCTTTGTATTGCCCGCTGTATCGAAGCAAGACCGGACCGTGGCGCACTAATACGCAAGGTGGATTACTGTGACTTCGAGCTCAACAGAAATTCGGAGTTTGATAGTGGTCTAAAAGGATGGGACGCCTTTTTGAAAATTATGGAACATGCTTCGTCCGTATTGGGTGTACATTTACCTCTTGTACCCGAGTCAGTGATCGCCCCACTCGTGCTCAGCCTCTCCAGACTCCGCCATGTGCGCACATTTACCGTTGGGAGCAAATATGTACCTACTGAAGGTCTAAACATGGCTTGGATCCAGGAGGTCGTTAGAAGTTGGAAGGATCTGCGGAGTCTCAGAGTGCGTCATTGGTCGAGTAAGAAAGATGTGGTGTGAGTTGTATTCCGTCTCGGTCTACCACAACTTTCCCCCTTAGCAATATCCATTAGAACTCCATCGGGCCGACTGTACGGGAACCTTGAAGTTCTTCAGTTGTTTTCGGGCACTATTCGTGGAACAGAGCTGTCCTGGTTTGCCGCACCATCCAATGATTGCAGTTTGAGTGAACTCAAGCTCTTGCGTGTCAAAGGGATTACAAATCAGGATCTTCGCTCCTTCCTCTCCTCAGCTTCGCACAGCCTCCGCCATGTTTATATCTCAGCTTGCCAGTTTTTGCGTTCCTCGCCAAATGAAGAGCTCGCCCTCGACACTATAATGCCTCGAATGGGCAATTTAGAATCCTTGAGAGTTGATGGTGACCATATCAGTTGCTTGACACTTACGAGGAAACCCACTACACAAGCTGTACGATCTTGCTATATGGGGTGTTTACCCACCAACTGCTTCATAGGACGTATTGATATTGTAATACGCCTCAGATACGCAGAGGATAGCATAACATTAGTACAAGTGGCCGCGGCTCTCTCCAGTGGAAATGTATCTGGATGGACTGGAGTAACATTACTCTCAAAATCGGTACCTGTCGAGGAGGGGACGCTTATGAACAGGGCTATCACTGTGGCGCGGGAGAGTGGTATTCATGCACGTCTTCAGATATTCTAATGGTTGCTTCTATTCTTGTCAAGTTGTGTTGTATTCTAGAATCAGATACCATAGTGGAACAAAAAATTGCCATCGCCTCGCTTCGGGTGTTGCCTTAGCAGTACCGTTCACAGAAGCACTCAGAAGCAGGTAGATCGGTGCTCAGGTCATTGTGGCAACGCCACTGAGATATCGAAAGTAGTGAAGTATTCAATGGGATCATGGTATGGTTGTCAGGGAGGGACCTAAGAAAGCCTGAGAAACTAGTTAGGGATCACGAAAAGCGTAAGAGACGCTCAAACTTGAACGTATACATACAACCTTATATCTTTTTGGTACTTTAAAAATGCTTGTAGTTTACAGTAATGTGCAGCCGTAATTGATAACGTTCGACGAAGGGGGTATTCATCGACATCAGGGACAGAGCGATTCAGCTGCGTTGGCGGCTGGCATTCAGGGCTACACAGAATTGTGGAGAGGGGAAACTTTCATAAGTATCTCGAAAGAAGAGATCAAGCCCCTGAACCTACCTCAAGATGTAGATGACAATGGCTTCTCTGGTGATGTACAGTATTCAACTCATCGCTTACTCCTATCTGTATGGCTAATCTCGTACTACCAAATCGGGGGAAATATTGCTGAGCAACTTGGGGCCAGAGCGGATGCAAAGGAGTTTACAAGCTTAAGGTACCCATGAGCATCTCTCCTACTGAGCCAAGGCTGGAATACTTATGGAGGAAGCTGCGTAGAGATCCACCGTTTCATAGACTTACGTAAACAATGACTTCCCACGCTGACACCATTTCTGCTTTGGTGTATCCTCGTGTCTCCCCCTGACTATTAAGTCCAAGAGCAATTCAAAGGGTGATAAATATAACAGCTTCATTAATGCTACCATACAATACATAGGTGTCATTACAACGTGGGTTATTATACTTCAGTACTAGTTGGAGTCGAGAAGGCACATACAGGTCCCGATCAGCGTTCTACTATGACAGACTTTGAGATATCTGGAAGCTTCCCAAGACCAAGGAAAGACAGAAATGGTCACAAGGTTGAAAGCGATATACCAGCCACCACCCTGAACAATTCAGACGACCTACTGCTCCCGCAGTCATTCCAAAACATAACGACCTACGCAATGAATTTGGCATCAAAGTCAACTGACCTCCTGCCTTTCAAACGATTGCCAGGACCTGTATTTATGATATCCATCTAGGGAGGATATAAGTCATCACAGCGGCAGGTCGGTTTGGCGTGTAACCCACCAAATCATCGTCGCTGTGGAGCGGTTCCGACTTGCCCTGACTTCGGTGGGAACTTAACTGTATCGAACATACAATTGTCATTATCTGTAAGAATAAAATAGGCGAGAAAATTGAAACACACCTCAAGTGGCTCGTCACGCTCCTGCGTTGTTTCTATCCTAATCGAGACATGATTTTGAGATTTTTTCGAGTTGGCAGCGGATCGAGAATTCATGAGCGTTGGAGGTAAGGAAACAAGCATATGGCTAACGTCGTCCACCCCACCAGTGATAGACTTCCGCGCGTTGAGCGTTGCGAGGAAGGAATTAGTGTAGACTTCGGAAGAAAGAAAATGTTCAGCTTATCAGCCTAAGTAACTGTTGATTGGAAATGGAAAAGCCTACGCCGTCCAATGCAGAAATAAAAAGAAGCATATATCAACGTTAATGGTGAGGCAACTAACTGAAATTCTGGTTCAAAATCATGTCGCTGGAAAAGTTATTCACAACTCACAGCAATCAACGATGCAATGGCGCAAAGACTAAGAGAACAGTGTCATTATTCGCCGCTGTGAAGGTAGACTGCTCACAATCACCTTGTCAAGCTGATAGACACGTTCAGTATTCGCTATTCGGGCTCGCAGAAATTTCACTTACACGCCAGTATTTACAACAAACAGCATCTATAAATGGATTGAGCGGCGACTGAGAGGAATGCAACATAGTACAAACCAATCTATTGATCATGCTATCCGATCTGCAAGGGCTGAGTCAATAAAAGGGTTCCAAGTGAAGAAAGGTACCCCTACTTTTTGAACCCCGTCCTCGCCTGATGAAGCATAGTGCAGAGACTAACAGCAATAAGTACATCTGCCACGGTCGAACACGCATTGATAGAAATGGTGATCGGCTGATGTCGTGCCATTAGCACTAATGCCTTGCGAGCGAATTGAGTCCTTACTGAGATTTTGAGTAGTTCGTCGTATGTATCAAGTTGCATTCTAATCGTCTCCGATTAAGCCAGGGGCAAGAAAGAAATGATAATGAAAGCTTACGATAGTATCACCCAAACTGCGAAACAGTTTTAAGCTTGATAGCATGACGAAATTTGCACCGAAGAAGAGATCACTCAACATACCTGTGCCCAATCCTAAGGCGATGGTTCATTGATGTTACTGAGGCAAGAGATAATACGACTCACCGGCAGTCGCCAAGATTACAAGTAGGATGGAACCAGTCAAGATGATGTTCTTATTGCTCACTGCTCGAACATCAAACAGTCAGTGAATAAACCTCCAGAGGCATGTTCGAAATTTCTCACACATCCAGATCCTTGTCAAGTAAAAACTGGTGTACAGATACAGCTAGATTTTCAAAGACAGTTCTATGATCGGCATACCATTGAACCAAGGCACCAGTGACACCCTATCAGAGTTTATTTAAGCTTTCTCCTTCGGGAGAGCAAATAATTCAAATGCACCGTTAACAAAGCCTCCATCTAACAGAGGAAGTTGAATATGGTGGCCACAAAAGTACTTTTTCGGGAGAGTAAGACTCACAAGGACAGACCTGTGTAGTGGATGAGTCACAGAATGAAAAAAAAAAAATGAACTCGAAACTTACCAGATGAGACGTTCGAGGGCGTGAGGATTGCTGCGAAAGTCAGACAATGCAACAAGGAAAAAAATGCTCGGCGCACTTGAAGTTTGAAATGCAGTAGTGATACACTACATGGTAGACATCACTTAGCAGCCACACCACTTCGATAAGTGTTACGAACCCGTGTGTGTAATGAAACCAAGATGGACGGTATCCAGAACAGCTGTGATAGCGACCTGATGACACATGAGAACTAATTATCATGTTGAACGGCCATACGACGCACCAACGATCGTAGGTACCAGGCATCACTGGGATAACCTGGACAAAAAGTTCATTCATTGCCATGGTGCTTTCCTTCGGAATGGAAAGTACGTACTCGTGTAGTAATTGAACGTCTGAAGGAGAGACACACCCAGCAAAACAGCACTCACAACGACGCCAATAAACATCGAACCCATACTGGAGATCAACTAGATCAGTGGGAGGACTGTTGATCAGCCGTTCACTCACTTAGCGTCGATATGTTCAGCCATGCGAGTTATGCTTGTGTCCATGTTTTAGACGGTGTACAATAACGTCGTTGGGTTAGTGGTGGCACTCTGGAAGCGCTTGGCCACAACAGGGATCCGCAACGATATGTACCCTCAGCCTAGTCGCCAGGGTCAATCCAAATGGAGGAGGGCTGCCGTTTAACCTGTGATTGCACCCCCAAAAATAACAAGCGAACGGCAAACTATGTTGGATATTCCTTCGGGTCAAAATGGCTGGTAAATAGGTTCTACCCCAACCCAGGGATTTGGCGCTTCAATTTCAACGTCACTCTGACATAACCTGACGCTGTATTGAATGAAGAGTTTCAATAGAAACACGAACTAACTATGAAAGCACTTATGGTAAACTTTGGTCCCACACAAGGACTTTAACACAAACTTACATGCACCCCGTCGAGACGCTCAATTGTCGAATCGATCAGGTTCTGAAGGGTCATTCTATCTTGGAAGACTTCGAATTCGGTGATAACTACGTATCGTGAGATTGTTGGTAGGGCGAAAGAAGGCTGAGATCTGCTGAGATATTCTAGGGCCAATAAAATGTCTGCCCGTTTCATGGTGTGCGGAAGATACCATGGGGAAATTACTGTAGGAACGCCTTGGGTGGGGAACAAAAGCAAAACAAGTGGAGTAAATGGGAGTGCAGGTAAGGGTACTGTGAGAACCCGGACCGTTCGGATCACATCTAACAGATTCTAACTCCAGGCCATTCTTGTCAAGCTTTGTGCCGCCATTATGTACTTTGGTTCGCAGACTCATGCCTATGAAAGCCTCATGATTGGTATTTTACGATCTGCTTGATGAACGGTCTCATTAAACGTGCACAAAACGCCCTAACAATCAGCAAATTAATATTCAGGCTGGGATATTAGATGATTACTCTACTGAAATACTAGTATGATATTAATCTATCCTTGTATTTTGCTTGTATTACCCTATGCTAATGTAGTGTCCAGCTCCCCCAGTCTGTATCGTTCATTTTCAAGGTGCCAGGCACTGTAAAACAACAGCGAGTTTCAGTGACAAGGCTCTGAGGCATTGACGATTGGTAACTCACACGACGCCGTACTCGAACATCCGCCATGTTTCCACAGCAGATGGGTCTGCAGAAAGTGTTTGAGAGATATTCCAACTTGCTGTACGTAATTCGTCTTTAAGAGCCGCCAGTACAGTGAGAGGCGTGAGCTTTTCTTCTGCCGCTCGTGTGTGTATAAAGGTTGCTGTTTCACCGGCTAGTTGCTCTTTAAAGAACCTTTGATGAGTTGTCAGCCCCCATGCAGTAAAGGACAAGCAGAAAAAAACTTACGATAAGAGGTCATTGACCGCTGCGGTCCAAAATGTCATATCGCCAAGAGCCTGGAAGCATGTAACGAAGTCCGTGGGTTGTGAGGGAGAGAATAGCATGAGCGCCCCTGGAAGACCTAGGCCAGTACGCTCACGCAGGAAAAGAGGAAAGCGAGTAGCCCCTCTGCCTTTTAGCGCAGACGTTTGGGAATGTGTAGAATTATATGCACTAAGTTGTGGCTCAACACATGATGCTGTAACAAATTCAAAGGTGGCGCTGAGGATGAGGTTGGATTGGAGCGGTGGGTATGAAGCGAGGAATGCGTGAAGCACGGCGGCGAATGCATCCAGGACAGGATCTAGCTGAGGAATTCCGCGTACAAAGCGATGTTGAAACTCGGTACAGGGACGAGGGTCGACTAAGACAGCATCGTCAATGTAGATAACAAACCAGTTATAGAGTGCGATATTCTTCTTCTCTTCGAACGAACACCCATTAAAAGCAAGCTATCAAAAAATATCATCAGATGCAGAAAGAGTAGATAAAGCAGAAACGAACCTCAATCAGGCTGGCGGCGAGGTGGACGGTTTTTTCAAGACGAGGAGATTGAAAATTCCGCGCCTTCATTTCGGCTCGCATGGCTGCCTCTAGTTTAGCATTTGTTGAATGGATATATCGATACTCCTGGGTCGGGTAGAAATCGAGGAAGTCTTTGACAATTGTCGACACATCTGTTCAAGCACAGTAGTTAGTGTCTATTCCATCAAGCGTCGAGAAAGCAATTCACAATCAACATCGGCTGTGTTGGTTTTACTTTCTTTGTGGAGGCGTGATGGTGCACTGGAGAAATTTGAGGTAGTGTTGTAAATTTGGGGTGCCATCCTTTTTAGTGCGTGTTATGAGTGAAGACCTTTGCGTTTGGGATGCTATCTTATATACCATCTTCCGGTCCAAAAAATACTATCACCCGATAGCGTACCGCTCCTTTAACATCGCCTGTGGTCCTGTACAGAACAAACAAACAAGTTGACCCTGCCAAATTGTTGTTACGTGCCTTTCGGAAAACATACTAAGGCTTGATTGACGGTCACAATATACATCCGACAGGCCCAAGATCGTGCTCCCGAAGAACAAGCGATGCCACCCAAGATTTGGCCTGTTTTCCACTTCGATTGACGCCATCTATGCTTTGATGGACGCATTCCAAGGTATTTTCCCACATAGCCGCCGATGGTGGCGCTAGTTGTGAACGTATGTACAGCCAGTAATTGACCAGTTTAATTGGTGGCTGTAAGGTTGCTTAAGGAGTCAAAACCTCTCAACCGCTCCAGATTCCTGAACAAGAGGCATAAGGCGTTTCCAATGCGTAGATAAGAGGCCCATATTATGACAGTCTGTGGAGACTGTGACAGTTTTTTTGACAGCGGGAAGATAAACGTCAATTCGGCTGGATCGTGTGGATCGTTTGGGATACTGCAGCCAATCGGAATATTTGGTACATTAACGGAGGTGTTGTACAGGCGAGACGGACGAAACGGACAAAGGTTGTATGTCGTTTGTACCACTACTAGCAGCAGAAGGTCGTTATAGCCACAAGAATTTTGCAATTCAGTCCGACGGTTGGGGCAAAGGTAGAGTTGTGGACATTTATACCCTGGTGAGAACTTCTAGAAGGACCAGTCAATCCAAAAATGGAGGTAAGAGGTGACGCGTAGTCCAAGGATCGCTACTATCGTTGGCCGCGAATGGGATATCGAATATTCGCTGTACTGGAGTGCATTGGAAAGCAAGCTGGGACCCAAGTATCAAGAGCCCTTGTAGTAACAGGGATCCAAGAGAAGATTGATATTTGTGACAGACCGCGCGTGTGACTTGCTCAGCTGACTCGGAAGGCGGACCGTCTCATTCAAGTCACACTATCTACACATCCCCAGCCTCGATTCTGGCGCTAAAGAAGAAAAGAACCTGAGTTTCGATTCAGCAATATTAATTAATATGCCCAGGTATTCAAACACCAAATCCTCTTCAAGTTAGCAATAAAGTTGTCAGTAAGTTGTGTTTGCCACGCAATGCCATGATGGGATATCTTTGGGAATCAGTTATTAGACCATTCGTATTGTCTTCCATATGGACACGATGCCCCACCTGCGGCCGGTATAGCTTTTGCCCGTGATGCTGTGCAAGACCTGCCCCAGTCTGAAAGCAATCATCTCAGGGAACCTTGGCAGTAATCGATCGGCACATCCCGCATCTGCCGCATTGTCAAACATGTCGTTCCTGAGGACATACAACGGACTATCCTCCGACATCAGTAAAGGCAATAATGTGTCGATCCAACATCCCATTGAAGTCATCGTGGGCAGCTACCCAAAATCAGAGGTCACGAAAATCATCGTCAAGTCTCATATCAAGGGCCAAGAGTTTGACCACCATGTTGCAGGCCGGCTCCCAAGTAACTTCCTATGAATTTACATTTGAACCACGCCTACCACGACAAGGAAATCTATATTTTGTGATGAGTAGATTCTCTTTCTATTTATAAGCACTGTAGAACGCTGTCGTAAGTGTCGAGCGTTCAACATAGATCACCTTTTCGCCGTACCCAAATCAAACTTACCATCTACTCCTTCTTTGCGTTGATGATGTCAGCAAACTCTGGTTTCAACGATGCGCCACCAACGAGGAACCCATCAACGTCGGGTTGGGTGGCTGAAGACACTAGTGAAAACTTGTTCGGGTCGTCAATTTGACGGGAGTACTTACCGAGCTCTTTGCTGTTTGACGCAGTCACGCTACCACCATAGATGATCCTAGTGGCAGCGGCAACAGAAGGCGAGATGGCTTTAGAGAGGTACGATCGAATATCCGCATGGGCTTCCTGAGCTTGTGCAGAAGTTGCAACCTTCCCAGTACCAATCGCCCATACAGGTTCGTAAGCAACGACAATGTTGCTATAAAATTGAGCCAGCCATGAGCGTCTGGTACATATCCTCGGCAAAATTGTAAAACGCACCTCCAATCCGCCTCCTTTAGTAAAGCAACGACGGTCTTGAGTTGCTCTTCACAAATGGTGGCAGTCTTTCCGTTCTCGCGCTGCTCTAGTGTTTCACCGACGCAGAGGATAACTTTGAGCGAAACATCAAGGGCAGCACGAGTCTTCTGCGCGACGATCTCGGACGTTTCCTGAAACAAAGTTCTGCGCTCGGAGTGGCCTAGACGTTGGTGACTGAGACAAATTTGGCGCAAGTACGAATTTTAAAGGTACCTAGAATGACATAAGGAATCCCTGCGTCGGCAAGCTGTGCGGGGCTGGGATAATCAACCGTGTTCAGTAAAGATACAGTTTCATAAAGCCAATCTGACCTGATCTCTCCAGTGAAGGCTCCCGAAGACTTGAAGTAGGCGTTCTGAGCCGCGAGCTGGACCTCCTTCCTGAGCTTGCCCTTCAAGGTCAACAGGTAGAGAGAGGGCGGAGCGATGATGACCTCTGTACAGTTGATGAGATTGCGATCAGAAAAGATCGACAACCATGGGACAACCTGTCGAAGGGTCGAGCTGGGCATGATTGAGGCCCTGAACGAGGGCAACACTCTGCTCGTGAGTATTGGGGTTCATTTTGAAGTTTCCACCGACGAAGAACTGGCGAGGCATTGCGACTAAGGAGACGAGGATGGTGTTGAGTACTGGGTTGCTAGTAGGTGACTAGTGACTCCTGGGTTTAGTAGCGGAGTTGTAAATATAGATCTTTATACGAAGCTCAGGTCAAGCTCAGAGTTATGTTTTCGTCAAGTTTTTAGTTTACTCAAGAACATACGAATGGCCTGAAATTATAATCATCTTATTGGCCCAGTTCCCTGAGGAATGAAAAGAGTTGAATAATAAAGTTATAAATAGCTGGAGACTTTTTACTAGTACATTTACTAATTATACACGATTCCAACGTTATTCAGATGTAAAGTACATTGTTCTACAGTGAAGCCAAGCTCCTTCAAAAAATCAGTAACCTAAGCCTCAACCTCTGACCAATCACTAACAGCATCGTCGTCCTTGTTGTTCGGCCGTTTTTGCAGATCATTAGCACCTGAAGTCGCAGCCAACAAAAAAGTCTCCTCCGGTTCGACTAACTGAGTGCCTTCGTCATCTTCGATGGTGTATGGCTCGACTTCGTCCCCCTGAACTGAAGCGGCGAGTGAAGGTGAGGGAGTAACGTCTTCTTCGACAATGGGGGTGTCAGTGGACTCGGTGTCAAGAGAAACGGAATCAGAGGCATTGGATGATGTAGGGACCAATGCAGAGGTCACTCCAGAAGATTGGGTGTCAGTTTCGTCCTTGGGTGCAGAGATCGAATCGGGGAGAGGTTGTTCTATAAGAATGGGTTCGGCAGTCGGTACTTCCGGAGTATTGGTTTCCGGCGCAGCGGGGATATCTGGGGTCGGTGAGGCAACAATAACTTCTGTCTGTGCCTCAGCCTCGACAGGCTTTGATCCTTCTTTCTTCGCCGCTGTATATAAGCCCGTCCTCCATCGCCCATCCACCTCCTTCTCCAGCTCCTCCAGAGCCTTCTCCACGCGTCCCACAACCTCCTTCCTCCTCTCCCTTAGACTCTCATTCCCGAAGCTGCTTATTGAGTCCAGCTGGGTAAGGAGCGCGCCCAACGCCTGCTCATAGAACCGCACAGGGTGGTTACGGGACGTGTACGAGAGGTGGAGGGTGGCAGATCCAGAGTCAGAATCGGATTCAGGGGTGGTGGTGAAGTGGGTAGGGATGAAATCGAGCCGGGCTGGGAAGGTGAAGTCGGACTCGAGTGCTTGGAAAGCGGTCTCGATACTGTCGACCTCGTGCAGTGATTTGACGACATCCATAGAGGTGGGAGTGTCAGATGGAATGGGGGTGGTGAGTGTCTCAGAGGCTTTTCCTTTGCCTTTGCTGCTACCAGCCGAGAACGAAGAATTAGTCTTCGAATGGTGACCGGTGTCTTGAAGGGAAGCGAAGATGGCCTGGATGGTGTCCTTCACCTCTGTGTGGTACTCATTGTTGAGGCGAGCTTCAAGTTGCTCCTTGAGCGATGCCTCGAGCGAGCCGGACGACTCGACCCCTGAGGGAGCGGGAGCAGCCTTGGAGGGCTCATCTACAGTCTGCTTCGAAGAGGATGCGGAAGGCTGGGATGGCGAGCGTTGAACAACAGGAGGGCGGAAGAGATCGGCGAACTGTTTAAGGATGTCAGCTGCACCAAAGTCAGCTAGAGGTTCCTGGTGGGAAGAAGTCGAGTCATCCGGAACTTTCTGTACAGGTGGTGGGGAGGGAGCTTTGGGTCCCGAAGTCTTCTGTGGAGCGAAAAACATCTGCTTGAACAATTCTTCAATATCGCTCTCGGCCGTCGGCGAGGCCTTTGCTGAGGGCTGCTGAACGGAGGGAGCTTTGGGTTTCGAAGTTTCCCGTGGAACGAAGAAAATCTGTTTGAAGAGCTCTTCAATATCGGGCCTAGCCTCTGGCGAGGGCTGCACTGGGGGCGTCTGCATGAATGTATTAGGATCGCTGTGGGAAGTTCCGGGATGAACACGTACAGGTCGAGAAGGGGAGGGCTTTGTGTTCAAAGCCACGGGGTGAATCAGAACTCGGTTACGCGATGGTGGTGGCTGAGCAACTTGACACCGGCCACGGCAAGACTTCTGAGACGAAGGTTCATAGAAGGCCTGATAATTCGAGGTCAACTTGGAAGGAGGTCCGCGCCGAGAAACACTCACTTGTGGGCTGTAGTGGCGCTCCTCAGCCTTAGGTGCACGCAAAGCAGCGAGAATTGCTTCCTGTTGCTGCTCTTGGTGAAGACGAGCAACTTCCGCCCTGGTTTGGTGAATGCGACGAGCTTCAGCCTGAAGACGACGCTCCTCCTCCTCAGCCTCAGCTTTCCTGAGAACTAGAAGGCGTAAACGTTCCTCCTCTTCAACCTGGCGACGGAGGGCTGCAAGGCGATCATAACCATAAGTAGAGTAGGCACCGGAATTCGAAAACTGAGTAGGATAAAGCTGTTTGCGGAATTGAAGTTCGTCCAAGCGCTGACGAAGGGCAGCCTCCTCCCGTTGAACAGCTTCGGCGGCGAGATATTCGGTTTCTGCTGCCTTGGCCTCCGCGAGAGCGGCAAGATACCTATCTCGAGGAGAGACCGCTGCTGAAGGAGCGTAAGCGTAGGAGGCGGGAAGACGAGAGAGAGGCGCAGAATGGAACATGGCTATGAGAGATTGGATGTTTGGGAAATATTTGTTGAAAACTGGAAGCAGTGATACGGGCAGGCTTTATAGGGAAACATGGCGGCTGAATAAGGTTAGTAAGAGCGTACGCAGATGGACGCGCGTCGTATGAGTCAAGAATTGAAAGACGCGTAGGCCTCCGTAGTTGTCTGTAGATTATTATGGATCAACCTCGATTCGTCCCGATTCGTCTCGAATGTTCGATTCCAACAAACACAAACACAGCCCAGTCCATTTTTGGACGCGACGGACGCGGCCAGGACGCGACCTGTCTTGGCGATTACCAAGCGAAGACGGAGTCATTGTAAATCAGTCATATTGGGGAAAGATAGCGGACTTGGGAACACATGTAGCCATTTGTATCGAATAAGGTGAAACAATTGTAGACCCAATGAATATTTGCTAGAGTGAAGACTCGTCGAGAAGACTAACTGATTGACCAGCAGGTGGACGACTCAAAGGAACACAAAACTCGTTCTGTTCGCAATTTCCTCATTCCTCGCAACTTCGACCAGGTTCCTACCCCCGTCAACCCTACGAAAGATGGCCACACCACCGTCTACATTTGCACCCGCAATGATGAACTCATCAGCACCACTCCCTACAGGCCCAATGTTCATGCTCCGTATTTGTTTGAGGCCCGTGTACACCTGCGTTACGAGCGACAAGGTACCTGAAGAATCATCTGAATCTTGTCCTCGACTTTGCAAAGAGGATTTCCTGAACATCCTCTTCTGAAGGCCGCCAGGGCATCCGGGAGAGTCGGTGCCGTTCTTGAACTCAAAAATGGCAATGGTGTCTCCTCGTTCATCAAACTCGGGACCAAGGTTGCGATTGCTCACGTATATGAGAGGGTTAGGGAACTTCTCCGTAGGTGTTGAAATGAGGATCTCCGCGGCAGCAAAACTGGCATTGAGTGTCGTAGGGGGGACTATGGAAACATTCGCGATGAGAGGGAGAGTGGTTCCGTTGGGAGCGGCTGGGATAACTTGTGCAGTAAGTGTAGATGTGAGCTCATGGATGGTGAAAAGGATGTTATCTATTGAAGAGTTGCCGGTCAGATTAAGGCATAGAAAATTTTACGATGTTATACCATGGATAGCGATATGACGAGGCCCTGAACCAGGGTCCGCGTCAATCTGGCCGTGAACTTTGAATTTCCCTGGAGCTCCGTCGTTCACAAGCCGCCAAATTTTATCTGCACCCTGTTGAGTTATCAATCACAATAATCTTGAGCCATCTGTATCTTGGGACGAACCAGATCCGGCACAAACACTTCTCCATCATGCTCTAGCGACATGTGGGGATGTGAAGGCCCTCCACCCACAGGAAACTCGACAACTGCAGAATCTTTAACGAAGTGGAGAGGGTCTCCTGGAACGGTGGCAATCAAAGCACAATTGGGCGACCCGTACTTCAAAAGAAATAGCAGATGAGAATACGGTATTGAGAAAAGGGGCTGAACTTACATTCATGGCTGTCACCTCACCAGTCGAGAGCGTAGCCGTGAAAGTTGGCCCATCACCGCCGGATGACACAGTATCCACCAGGGTAAGTCCTCCATCCGAGTCGACTACAAATGACTGAAGATTCCCAATGGGCGAGATTTCGTTCACCGCACTGAAATTTTCATGCAACGTCAGTGAGGTGTTGTGATAAAGCCTCATCCCACTCACTAAAGAATACTGTTGTTGGTCGGGTGAGAGGTTATCCATGACGGGTTTTCCCCTGTCTGGGTTTGCTTTTCAAGGGTAAGGCTGCAGGCATCAGAGTCGAAGAGATACGTGGCAATGAACTTGGAGAACCCTCCCGCAAGGATAGTAAGTTTGACCATGATTGGGTATGGCAAGCGTCTAGCGCACAACTGGCGATATTGGGAACGAGGGGAAGGCGAAGGCGATGGTCGTTACTGAACAGAAATGAAAATCACAATGGAGAGCGGGAGGCCACCAGCAGGCTACGCCCGGCACGGATGTAGAACAATGAATGCGGTTCCAGCCCCTTGTTCGGCTTACAGTTAGTCATTGACCAAATTCCCTTCTTTTCATATTACGAGCGATGCCCACCAGCGCCGACACCATCCAGGGAGTGTAGACCATGCATCAAACGAAAACTTGCAACGATCGAGCTAGGTTTGAAATCTGGGTCAACACTGAACATTGAAAAATAAAATGGTGATCGGCGGCAAGGTACAAAAGGAGGTCGCATACAGATGCTCTAGTCAATTCAAGTGTGGAGAGTGAGTATGTGGGAGGTTCTATGCAGTGTTGACAGAGAAAAGTGAAGTTGGATTCAGGTGTGGGAGCCATGAATTGTGCAGTCCAAACTGTGAGTCGGTTATGGAAACCATTTCTCACTGAATTCTCACTAAGCATACTCTTCAAGGTTTAAACACAATTTACCTTTATCTTCTGTTTCTTTTCCTGGGCATGCCGGATGTTAGACGGTCCTATTGAAAAGGATAGTATAATTACTTGTTGACGGTAACCCAAGACTCGGAGCAACCACAGTCTGATGGTGACTCCTCAATGCGTCTTCGATTTGGGCATTCTCATCCCTAACTTTGGGCAATGGAGCTGTGCAAATGCTTATATGAATTCTCCCAAGTCGACATGCACCCCCCGCACACATGTATCTAACCCTCGACATGACCACTCACTATGAGATTTCCATCTTGAATCCTTGATAGTCTGACGGTCCAAAAACGTACAGGCCCTAGCGTTACATGTGGAATGCGCTGGTGATGTGATTTCAACTTGAATGTTCCATTTACCACAGTAACATGTTATGCACACAGACATACTAAGTATCGTTGTTCTCCAGATCACCGGTCCTACCAACATGGCTATGAAGTAGAAGTGATAAGACAGATCTCAGTTCGGTTACTACCTGTGGTTTCAACCTCCACTCGAGCATCCCAATATCACATTCCAGGTATGTTAGACACGTAAAATATCAGAACTAAGGTTCTCAACATGGCCAGCCCAGTCTTTTCTTCATAAACAATACCACGTTTGCTAGAGTAATTCTGCAAACAGGGTTCATCTGATCAGATGGGGTTTTCCTGCGTTCTCAACTTCTCATTGACCGTACTACTCTGACAAGCCGATGAGTGCCGCAGAATTGACTTCACATCAAAGTTTTATGACTTGCCACTTTACTTACCTTGTAATCCTCAAAAACGCTTCGCCCAAGATAGAACGCGCTCAATCTGTACCTTCAACACTTCTGGTCGGACAGCATGACGGTATATGGCCTAGGTGCCGCGCAAGGCTGTCTTCCTTATGTGTCACCGCCTAGTGGAGAAAATAGCCACTCACAGTTGCTTCGATCCTTGTGACAGATGTGTTTAGCGTCTACGGTGCGGAAGTCACGCGTAGACGACATTTCTAATCCTCCCCCCTTGTAGGTAATTTGCATGGCGCTAATTTTGGCGCGCTTCTCCTCCCGACTTGGCCTGCAGCTGGACAGCGAAAATGAACCTGAACTTCTCTGGGGTGTTGCCGAGATGTCCAAGTTCTACCGCCAGTACTACGATTTGCGACATGCCCTGAATCTGTGACGGTACTTACTGACGGCCGATAGTGATATGTAGGCAGTCCGTGATGTCCGGATCCCGTGTGATATATTCTAAAGCTAGTGTCGGTGCCGTCGGCTTTCTTGCGACCGGTGCAGAAACTGTGCCGGGGCTTCCTTGGTCCTTACTACCGGGAATCAACATCCAAACTCGAGGCTTCAACGACGGAAGAGACACGGTGAATGTTAGATATATGATCTTCTTTGTTCTGAGCAGAAATTATATTCAGATTCATGTCACAGTTACCGCTTCGAGGTTCTCTCAATTGTCATTACCGACAGATATCGGAGACTTTGAACGAAATTAACAAGCCCACGAGCACCATTTTGCTCCATCTTGCTCTATCGCTTCTACATTCTTCCATATCGTTGGGGATGCTACATCCTCACTTTTTCCTGCTTCGTCAAGGCCTCTCATCCTCTTTTCACGTGGACAGCCTCAATGCCATGCATACATCCTGCCATCCCTCTGTGGCTTATAAAACAACCAATACTTCGTGATATCATCGTTACCTGAAAAGCCCAAGCATATTCAAATCGAGAGTTCTCAGAAGCCCTCGTCCAAAATAGTCTGACGTTTGCTTCTGCTCTCACCAACCTCCACGCTGTGTCAGGCGATATCTTTTGACACGATTCTAAAATTTGCAGCGGTCAAAAAAAACTCCGACAAAAGGCTTTAAAGCTTCATCGTTCTCGTCTCGTCTTCTGCACCACACCCACGAACACCTACCCCACAGCAACAGCTCTCTTTACCCATGACCATTCAAATTTTCGGTGCCTCATCCCCGTTACCTGGCCACCTAGGAAACCTCCGTGGTTTCCTTGGGCTACAGAAAGAAACCAGGCGTACGTTTGTCGGCTATCTTCTTACCATATCGGTACTCACCTATCTTCAAGTGGACGTTATTGGAATCATCAAAGACTTCCTTTCAAAGAGCCCCGTTGATTACATGAGCATAAACGGCTTAAATCCAGAACTCGAAGATGCGATGCGAACCGAAATGAGTTCGCGGAAGATCACATCCCAGAGGCTGGAGAAGACTCTTCACTTGGCAGCAAGTCTTATGGAGGTAAAGGCATAAATACAACCCAGTCATTCATTCATTCTCACTCCTCCTTATCATAGCTTGCATTTAGGGATTGCACGTTCGAAGAAAAGAAGACACTGGCGATTTATAACTGGTAGGCCGATAGACGCGTTGAAACTTCAAGTTCTTGTCTAATAATATTACCACAAGGTTCATTCTCTACACCGATGATGCATCCAAAGAGAACACTGCACCATTTGTGGCGTTCCAGCAACGCTTCCAACGTGGCCTCCCTCAGCTTGATCCTGTTCTCGATGCCTTCGCTGATATTCTACTAAAAATGGCTGATCAGTACAATACTCTCGCTGGCAACTTTATCCTTAGTGCTACATTCGAATTCGTCACTGCTACTTGCGCTGAACCGGCTCTGGAAGCACTCTCCGACATTAAAAGCTCCAGGCGTTTCCCTTGGTTCCTTCGCGACCGAACGGGCCTTGGAACTCCGTACGGGCTCATGGTATTCCCAAAATCCAGAAACCTGGATTTTGTGACGTGCTTCCAAGTGCTTCCAGATATGAACTTTTGGATTGCGGCAATAAATGATATACTTTCGTAAGTTAGCTCGCATAATTCTAAGTTCTCTCAATGGATTGCTTATCACCCCACCCAAGATTCTACAAAGAGAACCTTGCTGGAGAGAAAGTCAACTACATATACAACAGGGCGAAATTCGAAGAAAAGGACCCGCTCAAAGTCTTAGTGACACTCAAAGACGAGCTTTTAGAAGCGAGCGAGAATATTAGCAGAACCCTTTCAACCTCTGCACCCGAGGCGCTTGATGCTTGGAAGAGCTTTGAATCTGGAGTGATGTACGTTAACATTTCACCATTCTGTTGGTTATTATGAAGCTCATCCATTTTAAACCGTTAAGCGCATGGCACTTGCAGCAAGAACGGTATAAACTAAAGAGTTTCGTTATATAAAGTGTTCTGGCTACGTTATGGATCATACTCATGTAAAAAATGTAATTCTTCTCGGGCACACCACTCAACGTTCAAGGTGTATAATATATTATACAAGACCAGGCATCGCTCCGCTCTGCTATTAATATTGTAACATAAGCTACTGTTGTTATCGCATAAAACGTGTAGAGGAAAACAAGGCTATACGAAAGCCGTCTATAAGATTACAGATACGGGCTATACCATTTTTTGTAGAACTCTATGAAACTTAAGGCTTACACCTACGCTGCCTTTGGATGGAAACCAATGAACGATCGCGTTTCCTGCCTTCTAGTAGTTATCAACCTATGCCCTGATAACTACACTTAGACAAAAATAGGGTTGATCTTTGACCTAATGAAATAACCTATGAATCATGCCAGGGAACATTCAACCTGGACCGGACGCTTATCAACCTGCCAGCGGGGATTTTTCGCTAACCGACAGGCTGAAAACTTAGGTTGTTGGTCAATCTACATGACTGTTACAGCGCGCATATACTACAAGTTCCTGGCTGGTTTTTCAAACTTTCGAGTCCAAGGCATCGGACTCGGATGGCGGATCAGGGAACCCATGCGCACTACGGATCCGAGTCGAGACTGCCGATCACTGATCATGATTACGATCTGTGAACTGAACGGACCTTATTTTTTTTCCCTTCTTGTTTGTTGCTCTAGATCCCTCCTTTCTTCTTTCTGTCCTTTTTAGAACCAGATAATTCACTCCGCAAACATAGTGGAATAGACGTATCATGCCTGGACCGGAAACGAACTTCCCGTTTTGTTTACAAACAACTCCGTATGGTGGGCGTGGCCTGTATGCAACGAGACGAATACCCAAGGATACCCTTCTAATGACCTGCGAATCACCATATGCTACCGTTATATTCAAAAAATTTCGAAAAGAGGTCTGTGGACACTGCTTTGAATATGCTTTTGACGCTCGGAAGAACACTTGGAATATCAAACATGATGGTCCGGAGGGCAGTGGGGTGTGGTTCTGCACTGTAGATTGCAGAGAGATGTGGAAGGTGGAGCAGAACGTTGACGGTTTACAGGGGCTGATGAACGCGGCAATAGAGAAGCAGGCGAAGGGCATGAAGGAACCTAAAAATCATCCCGTGCCGACCCCTGTGGAAGCCATGCGTCCCGAAAATATTACGCTTGCTTTGCACGACCTAACCTGGAAAAATGCGGAAGAGATGTACTCACGACCTAGCTGCCCGATTGCATGCTTAAACGAGCTGGAACTAGACACTGTTCGATTCATTGTTTCTGCTATCATACGGCGGTACTTTCAAGACCGGAACAAACTCCTCGCTGGCCCTTTGAGCTGGCCAGCTCTCCTGGAGCTTCAGGACAACGAGATTCTGCACATACAATATAGGCCTTACATGCTGGATTCCCACATCAGGATATATGGTTTCATACGTAGGGTGTTACTACCAGTCCTACAACCATACGTGAAGACTTCGGAAATGGTTCGTGCGATCCTCGCTCGAGAACAAGGGAACGTATTCGGCCTATGGGACATGGCTACGTCAGGTGATAGCGAGATGTTAGGTTGGAGCATGTATCTCACTGGGTCCTATTTCAATCACGGTTTGCTTTTCATGGTCATAATCTTCTAGCTGAATCATGTTAATACCTTTATTTTTGAAGATTGCTCACCTAACGTCCGCAAGGTGCGGGTTAAAAAGGCTTTATGCTTCTTGGCGACAACAGATATCGAAATTGGAGAAGAACTGTGTACCAATTATGTCGATATTGAAGATGATGTTACTCATCGACAACGAGAGCTATCTCGTAACTGGTATTTTAACTGTGGGTGCAAACGATGCCACAAGGAGTTGCAAACGATCTGCGCTATCATAACCTCGTGAACTTACGGGAGGAGCGGAACCTTGACGATTGTGCGCCTATTCTGACATTCCAGCCTCATGTCAGTCGATGTTAATACTGTCCTCGTAGATTCTACTGGGGTGTTTTGGGTAGATACCGCAACCCTCTCCTTTATTCCGCCTGACTAACATTCCTAAATCTACAGAGTTCTATACATTAAGCAGAAGTTGCATTACGCAGGCGTATGGATCGCGACACAATAATATCCTGTGGAGAGTTGTTGATAGTAGATTGGGCTAGTGTGAAGGTTTCCTTGCGATTGGGGTCATGTACCATTCGTCATTCCATTCGTTCGGTGCAAGTGCATGCGTTTCCAACGTGTTTTCGCGGGCGAATCCGCTGATATCCCAGCGAATGATGGTATGCCACACAAGAGAACCACGCTCCGAATCAATTGAAGACCGTGACGCCGTCGAGGTTGCACATAGTAATTACTCTTGTAAGCTGTACAGGTTCAAGCAGTATCCAACTCAATGTAGTTTATTGAACATGTATTTCAAACATGCAATGTCCAAAGTCTTGAGCGGGGAAATGTGCAAGAACTTTGTGAACACCTCGTGTTAAACGCGTGCTGCTTAAAAATAGCCCGGCGAAGCCGAAACCTTGACAATCTAATACTAAAACCAGTATTTCTCGGCGAGTTCAGCGATGTGCAACAGCATCTCTTAGAATTATATTCTCCTCCGGGCGCCGTATCTATGAATTGGAGGGAAACATCTTGTGTCGGCTGGCGGCTGATCGAATACTTCCTGACCAAAATGTCCATGGTTTCTGGCGTCTCTTTTGGCACCGCCTTTGGTTTTGAATATGTACGCGCAGGGTCGCAAAAAATGCGACAACCACGCGATAGAAGTGTGGTTCTAGGTGTCTCGGCTTTTACGGAAGAGGGTTGGGGCAAGCTTGTGTGACATTTGAGTGTTGCATGAGGCGCATATGGACGAGCAGTTCAGCTCTTAGGTCGGAATCGAACTGCTCGTTTATGCTGGATGTCATAGACACCGCAGGTGATCGAGAAGCCGTGTGAATAGTGACTTTTGGGCGACGTAGAAATGAGGCGGGCGGGAAAGCGGCCTTCACACTCATAACAATATAACATGGTAGATGTGGAGTGCGGCCGTTCAATGAAGCAAAACCTGATCACAGCGAAGTAGGGAGTGGTATAAAATAATGAAGGCCCGTCCAGAGCCGGTTTTGGTACATCGGAGACAGCAAATAATAAAATACCGTGTCAACACCACTCCATCCTCCAAAAAAAGCCCAACAACCCGGCGATTTGTGTCTCCGATTATTTCGTGAATGCCCGGATGACTTTAGCGGAGATATGGAGAAAGAATATAGAGCCAATGAAGGAGAGAGAAAGGACGAGGACAATGAATGGGTCTCTGCGACAATCAGTCAGATTAAATGAACATGATGTCAGCGTAAAATCTAGAGCATACACTCGGAGTCCGGGAGAGTCATCGGTGTACAGTTTGAGCATGGTATTGGAGGAACCTCCAGCACCGGCAGCACGGGTAGAGTTTGGCCTCGATGCTTGCGTGGAGCCAGCAGCGCGACGTCTAGACATTCAGGTCTGAGAACCAATTTGTAACTTTAGTGAAAAGTTTACAGACCGAATTTGGGCACCCGGGGGCTTGGCCAGTGCTGACGCTGCACTACGGCCGTTAACGCGAGGAGTATCCGAGTCCGACTATATGATAATTAATCCTGATAATTGGTTGAAGATAACGTTTACTCACCATTGTACTGATGAAAGTAGAGGGAGGGTGAAGCTGAAATTGTCACGCTGGCAGAGGAAAGTGAAACGTCAGTGCGATAGATAGTGTGACCGTGAGAATCTTATTCCTAATTTGCAAGTTATATATTACTAATAATATTACACAACCAAAGTTTCCCTTTCCACCACGTCGTGACTCGGATCGCCAGCTGGGATTGTGCATAGTATTCCACGCTGAATTAGCCAACGTTCATAGGCTGGGCTGAAACTCACTGGAGCAACGTCGATTTTCAAACCCAACGGACGCAAGAATAACCATCTGGTCAGAAAACGGTGACGAATGAATTATGTACTCCAATGATTTCAACTGGCACTGAATGTACTATGTAGAGAAATGTTCAGTCTTGCTATGCTCCTTCTCATCTAGCCACCAGTTAGGAAACTGGGTAACAGTCATTCCGTGGGCATGCTTTGACGACGCTGCACCTCGGTTCTGGTGGAACTCCTCAAATTTATCCGTTCGATAACCGGATATGTTCAATTGGCTCCATGTGGAATTGTTACTCGGAAATATGTCATAGATAGCCCTTTAGAACTTTAGAACTAGTCCTTACTTGTCACTGTAGGTGCCGCCACCGATGATCAGCTGTCACACCCAAGTTCTTCGTCTCTTCGTTTTTTCAACGGTTCATCAGATTATGGTGGTCGACGAGATACTCACAATCAGACAACGAGAAGGCACATGTCCTATCACGAGACTGATGGACAACCACTCTCTGGTGTTCATGCTGTTCTGAATTCTCTTACCAAAGGATTTCCAGATTTTCATTATATCCACTTTTTCTCAGCGGAGATGATTTTACGCCTTGAAAACATCCGGCCTGCTTAGCATGATTCATTCTGTCGACCTATACCTACTTCTACTATTTAATTTCATGTTCATTAACTGCACTCGGTTCAATATCGCACTTGGGGATTTAAAGGTTACCTGATCGTTCCTTTACTTGTCAACCCCCTAGCTCAGTGCCTTGAGCTTTCTTGGAGCTTTCTCTACATTGATCACTTTAGGCTTTCTGTTTTCAGCACCTTGTAATATGACTCCTTTTCCTGTTATCCAGTACTAGTTCTTCAGCTTCTTTAAACTTGAACTCTTTTGCTATCCACATTACTTATCTACATAGTGTATGTCACCTGCTTGTGGGATGTCGACGATATCGCTCGATATTGATGTGCCATGATAACGAGAATTGTTCTTTTTGCTTGAGATATACGATATGACAGGTCATATATGCTGCTGAGTTAATTTGTACTCGTTGGGTAACACCCTCCCGCGCTGAAGCTTCGCTGAGAGCTTCAGAAGACTTGAATAAATCACCAAATTTATTGACCATGTCAACTTCATGCGATTTATTGTCTCACGATCTTGACCCTGTTAGTTCTTCGTTTGCCACTTGTACCACGAGGACAACAGAGTCGCGCCGAATCCCGTACGCATATCTTCTTTGTGGTTCCTATCTGCCAAACCGATCTCAAGATACAGACTGGTTTGATCAGTTTGCAATCATCCACGAGGTTCTATTGGACTCGCTGATCTGTGACGCCTCGTTACACGGCGGTGTCTGTTGACTTGCCTTCTACCGGTAGGCGACCAGAAGCCAAGTCCCTTTGTTCAAGTCCTTCGGAGAACCAAATGCAATTTCTTGCTTGATCAGTAGAAACGGCCGGGTGACATGTTCGATCGGTATTCCCGTAAGTGACCCGTTCACCTAATGACGGCCTCGTGTCTCCATAAATACCCCTCTCAGCCTTCCTGATGTTTCCCTTAGCAAGGGAATTCATCCCTTATCCTCACATTTGACTCGCTAACGGTACGCCTGCCCGGCGTTGATTTGAACCTACGCCAATAGACAAGGTAGCGACCCTTAGTAGACTCACAAAGAACAATTCTTTCTCGTGTCCCATTCTCGGCTTTGCCGTTAATAGGGTGCGCAATTGTGGGCGTGTCTATTTCACATTCGACAAGATCGTGAATCCCATCTTGGCTTAGGTGCCACTCCTGGTGGGTCTCGGGGGTGCCGGTCTATTGCTAAATCACATCTCGGGCTATAAAAACTTTGGGTATCCGATTCCTTGTATTCCAGCTTCATTTTCCAACAACCATCTTCTCCATCTGTTGAGTATGTTTTTCAACCCTTGGTCGTCACAATCATGCTGATACCTTGTTCGACAGCTGTGATATCCTTCCGTCTTTATTCTCTAAAACTTCAAACGCCACGTTCTCCCCATCACCGTCTTTGACACCATTTCACATTAACCAACACACCTGAACGTCGTTAACAGCGTTCTTGCGTTAACTGGACCGCCATACCAGGCCGCTAAGCAGCATCTCGCGTTACCGGTCAATATACCTCGGTCGTTAAGCAGCATCCCGCGTTAACTGGACGACAATACTTCTTGTTTTCTTTACCCTCGCCTTGAACTATATTTCTGTCGTTAAGCCTGCGTTAACTGACTACCTGACACATCGTTAACAGCGCCGTCGCTTTAACTATCTATTCCATCAACTACATTGACCTACCTTACAACGTCGTTAACACCACAACGACATACCAACGTCAAAGGGCTAACTCGGGCTCCTTCTGAACACTCGTTGTACTACTATAAACACTTCTTTGTCTTCACCTCCCTCTGTTGGTGATCGTAACTTTTGTTCTATCGTTTGGTTTTCAACCTTGATTCTTACCCACCTTCCAACCATCCACCATGATCACTGTTTTGACTGGATCAGTATGTGATATCTGCTTAGAGCCCTTCGGCATCGGTTTCAGAAGTCCATGCACCATTTTGTGTGGCCATGTATATTGTATGGAGTAAGTGCACTGTTAATTACACTTTGACTAGGTGCCTTACCATTATTTTAAAGGTGCATAAATAAAGTAAGGACCGCCAACCAAAGCGAGAGTCGTACCGAACCCAGCTACGGATCATGTCCCATGTGTCGCGCAGCCTTCGACCATCGTACTATGATCAAACTCCATGTTGATTTTAGCACTTCTAATAGCAACCTCTCACGATGTCCTAGTACCGCTGAAACGGAGGCAAAACGCCTTCAAGATGCAATTGCCAAAGTTGCGGACGAAGGAACCACTGAAACTGCATTACGCAAATTAATCGCGGAATCAGCGACGTTTCTAAGTACTCAGCATCATGACAAGGTAAAAGTGCTCCCTCGTGTTTGCAAGCCTTCTAACTTTTTCTTGAAGTTCCCGGAACTCAGAATCTGCCATAGGGTAATTGCGTACATGTGCGATGTCAAGTCTAAATTTCGTGATCAAAAAGCGGACTACGAGAAACAGATCGGGAAGTTGAAGGAGGAGAAGGCAGATATAGAGCGGAAAGCTGAGGTTGCTGCGGCTGCTCGGAAGGATGAGAGAGAGTCATCCTTAGTGATCGAGAAGAGCCTGAGAGAGCATTGTGAACACGCACAACAGGCATATAAAGACATGGTCGGGTAAGTTCCCGCTGCACCTTGAAATAAATATGACTAATAACACTGCTGATAGACATGTGAGTACAATGTGCCAGAGGCGATCGCAAATTTAATTAATTTTTACAGTACAACTTCGTCGTAGCGGAGTGGACAAAGCTGACCACACTCTCCAATCAATTTAGCCAACAGCATGCGGCCGAAGCATCATTCGCCGAAGGAGAGGACCCTGCTACTCTCACTGCCAGCGAGATTGTCCCTCACTTCAACGCAAACCTTGCCTCTTACCACGACCAATGTATGATACCCAGTGGGGCAGCCATCACGGATTCGACGTCCTTCCTTGTCTCGCCGCTTCCACAATTCACTGGGCAGTTTGCCTCGTCATCTCTCCGCGCATTCCCACTTCCTGATATTGAGAGCGACGTCGAGACGAAATTCGAACCAGCTTCTCGTATGCCGTCTTCTCTGACCTCTGTTTCGCGTGCCTCGGAATCTTCGCTTGCCTTGCATCCAAAGAACCGAACCCGACCTTCACGTAGTAGGAGCGGGACTGTTAGTGCACCTGCGGAGGACCTCAACCGACCGCCTTTGATACCAGTATCTGACCATAACTCTGGAAATGACTTCATTTCTGCTGACAGCAGCAGTACTCCCAAAGCACGGCAATCAACATCTCACACTTTCGAGCTTACTGTTCGCAACCGTTCATCCAGTGATGTTCCTCATCCCTCTTCACCATTACATATTGTTGGATCGTCTACGAAGACTCATAACCGCTCGATGAGCTCCACAATTGAGCCCTCACCTACATTTAACGCGTCTGTTGCTAGTTCGGCGCAGCCACACAGCTTCAAGAACAATCGATTACACGATCTGTTGCAAGACAGCACCCCAGTTGGCATGACTTCCTCTTTACCTAATATGCCCGCCCAGTCCCCTTCTTCCTCTCGTCGTGAATCTTTCAACTCACGCGAGAAAGAGAGGCCTTCTTTACTTTCTTCTTCCTATCATCCTCCTATGCTGCAGTACCCACATCATCGCGAAACAACTGAAGTTCCTTCATCCGACTCCGTACCCCCTCGTCCCATCCTTCCATCATACGATCCGACCAAGGTTGCTTCCTCATCTGCTAGCAGCGCTGCCAAAGCGCTTGAGAAAGCCAAACGGGATCGCGAAAGGACTGAGATGGCTGAGAGGGATAAAGAGAAAGATAGAGAAAGGCGCGATAAAGTGCCTACACGTGAGAATGGCGATTACTATACTGAAAGTTACCGCAAAGGCCTACACGAGGGTTCTACCTTAGCCTCATCTTCAGCTTCGACTTCGTTATCGTCGGCGTCGGCGTCGGCATCAATGGCGGCGAAGTGGACCGATTCCGCTGAAACCTCAGATCGGTCCCGCCATGGGACATTCTCTCGGCACGCCTCATTGCGAGATCCAGGTTCTTCTGCCACTACATCTAGTTACACCTATGGCTCGCAATGGATGGCCAGTAACCACCAATCTTCTGGTTCAAGCCCATTCATCGCGGACAAGTATGGATTAAGGACAGCGGCAGTGACTCCACCTGCAAGGGCTTAGTTTCCCATTCAGCCACCTCTTGACAAATATTGTTATCAGCCTCTGGGGTGTATAACTATCGGTCACGGCGATTTACATTCCTGCTCATACCCTAGAGCTTAGAGGAATCTAACGTTGCCCTAACATATTGATTCTCTCGTTCAGCAGCATCGCTGTTTTGTTTTGTAACTATGAATCCTGTTTTTCGAAACCTATGTACTTCTGTTGTATCACACAAAACACAATAATGACGTTTTACTGGTTCTCATGTCAATCCGCTTCGGAGAATTCATTTAAGGAACTGTGATCATGGGTTGCCATTGTTGGAAGCTCAAGAAACCCACCAGGTACTATTTCAAGATCCGGGAAGAGGGGGTGGGGGGGTTAATTCTGGGTCCCTGGGCCTGGGTCCGCACATTCCTGGGACTGTCGCAATGAGGCTGGCTGTGTGACCACGGTTAGGAATGAGCGATATCGGCCAACAACAGTATTGGTGACCACAGATGGCTTAACATGGAGTGCTTGGTTTGGTTAGCGTGTGATTTTAAAAGGTCCATACCAGACATCCATGGGAAGGTAAACGGATGCAAAGGCCCAGGGGTGACCACTTCATATCCACCTTGATTATGTACACTTCGCTATAATGTTGTGGGTACCAATTTATAAAAGTTACATAGGTCCCATGTCGCAATTGATAATAACGATTAGGAAGTAAAGGTTAGAAGTACGGCAGTGAAGTGCGTCCTCACGAATTGTATTATAACCAAACAAAACATCCCGAGGTGACCCGCGTGAAACGATGAGACAACCGTAAGTAGCCTAAGTCTTAGGGCCACATTGGTTGAGGCCAACACCGCAAAATTGTGCGACAATAATCCACAAAATAATCTAAGAAGGCAGGTAAAAAAAACACAATTACGGGTAGACGAAGCTTTACTCACCAACCCGACTAGGAAAGAAAGTGCTAACATCTTACTGTTCCGCCACCACATCTGTCTCCTAACAGTTCTAGCTCCTCTCCTGAATGCTGTTGCTTGGCCTGCCATCACATCCGTCTTATCGACGAGAAGTTCGATTCGCTCTCCCCGATTTAGAATCTGCTCCACATTCTGTACCATGATGTCCTTCACCTGGTTTAACTCAGTCTGAGCACGTGTCAATTCGTCAACAGGTGGTGAGGTGTTGTATGTATGCATCAAATTGGTGATAGTGGGTCCAAAGCTGCCTTGAAGGCCGTAGGCGGGGATGTCGTCAGGCGAAGAGGACGATGGAGCAGCTTCAAACTGAGTAGTAGTAAGTCTCAGAAATTGCGATCGCGATTGCAATATAACAGAGGATATTACCTGGCGTTGAAGTTCCGCCAGGAAAGCGAAAGGCATTCGCCTACGAAATGGATTCATTTTGGACTCTCGAAGCTTGGTTGAGGTGCGTACCGCCCAGCAGCATCATCCCCCATTACCAAGAATGTAAGCCCGCCGTCCGAGACGTAGTGGAAAAGATATTGTTCCCAGACATAGGTGAGTTTACTGTTTAGTCAGTATAACGCCTAAGTGTCTAGCGAAAGAGCATATATAAACACTTGCACCTGTTGTTCGGTGGAATTTTAGACAAGATGATCTGCGTTGCTGTCGTGTTTCGTTGAGATTTCATGAAACATTCAACTCGATTTGATAAATACTTTACCATGCGAAAAATCTCGCTTCCCAGCTTGATGGTCGGCTAGAATTTTCGTCCCTTGAGCCACAAGAGCATGTATCTGTTGACGAATTACTTGATAGGCAATGCGTACTTCAAAATAACTTACCAGCGACATTGAGTGCGAGGTGGTGGTGGTTAAGAGAAGCCCGAGTCAGTGGAGATTCGGATGACGTAAATGGTTACTTCAGCGAGATCAAACGGTCCGATGAAAACGTGGAGACCAATTTTAGCCAATTTTCCACATCCATGACCGTGCCACCAATCCAGAGCAACAAATATACAAAGTCTCGCTATGTATGCTGGCGGTGCTCTAGTACCGCTCGCGCCTGCGCCTACATCTGTTGTATCCTGCTATTGCATGCCATTTTGCTATTGAATGTGCCATCAAATTGTTGGAATTTTCAAAGGAAGTCCCTAATTGTTCTCCCCCCCCTGATTACACCTATATCAAAATCTAGTGTAGTTCTAAAGGCATGGGAAAAGATAATCAGCTTTCATTTCACGATGATTTGGGCGTCATCCTTAAAAGAGGCACTAATCATCAGATTCACATCCTCGTAGCAGACAGCTTTGAGTGCAGGCCTAGGGGTTGCAACACCGCCTGGATGATCGCGTTACAATTCATATCAATATGAATCCAACGCATCAGAGTTGGTTGTACTGTGGTGGCCACTTTCGTTCCACCACTCCCATTCTTGATAGTGGAAGTGACCTTCGAAGCTTGTATATAAGCGCTCAGTATATCAAAGTCAATCGGATGTTCTCCTCTCCCGACCATCGATAAAGATTGATAATATCGTTCCATCGATAATCTGCTTCGAGATGCTTGTGACTAACACTGCTCTCAGACCCTCTTCGGCTGTACAACGAGAAGGACAGATTGGAAAACACCCTGCTTTGAAGGCGTAAGAGTGCACACGGATGTGATGAGTTATGGACGAACCATAACGTCCGAACGTATCATGATGATCTCACCACTGGTTAAATCCGAAACTGACTGACCCAACATACGTATGCTGTTCCCAGCCCATTGTCAGTGTCCCATCGATATATGCGATAGTTGTCATACAGAATACATAAATACATACGGCGTGCGAGGTTTCAACGGGTCATAGCAATGCCAAAATACAGATAACAACGGAAAGAGATAAGAGGTAGAGTTGCAGGTTTATCTAGAGGCAGTGAAAATATTAGTGATAACTATCGTTGCTAAATGATCTCAAAAATGCCCTGGTAGACGTTGTGGTGGGAGTGGGCGCGGAGATAGCCAGCTCCGACAGAGAAAAATCTGACAAACCGAGAGCATTGGCCGTCGGAGCAGTAGTAGCTTCGGCCCAATGTGACGAATATGAAAGAGTGGGTTGGGTATCCGTCTCAGCCGAAGGGGGAGAAACAGGGCGATAAATATGGTGGCGTGAAGTCCTGGAGGAGTGGTGAGAGTTTGAAGTAGACGACGCATATAAATGTGACTGTGAACGTGAATGAGAACGCGAACTGGCTTGACTGGGTGTCAGCTCAGGAAGGTACCGGGGCCCTGGAGTGATAGGTGGTGCCACTGGGGTCTCGTGACCACGGTCGTCACTGTGATACGACGTGAGGGTGGCAGCTCTATGTCCATTGGAGGTCCGAGAAGTACGAGACGGGGAGGGCCCTACAGCGGACGCGGAATCGGCAAGAGAGAGTGATCTTGTCAAAGCACCGCGCGGAGTTATCCTCTGACCAAGTTGAACACGTCCATTGACCTCTGTGTTGGCCCAACTATCCTCATTTTGGGGCATAAAAAGGATGCCTGGTTCAGAAAGCAGGGAAGTGCGATGCGAGGGTAGGACTAAGCCATCTGACAGTAACGATGTACGCCGAGATGATAGGTCTTCGACCTCTATGTCGTCAAAACCACGCAGCTGAAGGTCACGGACACTAATGATGTCGTGAGCGGGTATGAATCTCGGACCGGTATGTATAGGTTGTGTTTCTGGCGGCGCGGGATTCGCAGTGTTCACTGTGCCCCACGATGAGGCGCTGCCTACGATACTCACACGCTCTCCGTTAACCATAGGGTTGCTCCCAGGCTCATGCACTGAACCGGTACGATTATGTTGACTGGAGCCTGTAACTGCGTGCCTACGGCGTAGACTTGAATCTGATGGAGGAGGCTGGATATGAGGGGGAGTTTCGCGAGGGCGCCATGACGTTTCAATGGTGGTGACATCGCTCAGCCTTCGCTGTCGATACCTTGATCGAGAGCTATGATGGGATGGCTGTGACGATGTCTCGGTATAGTTAATGTGGCCAACAGGAGCAGTCATAGGCGCTGGCTGCGAAGTTAGAGTTTGAGACCGGTCATGTGGCGCCTCCTGTGATGTACTTGCTGAGGCCATTGGCGTGGGTGAGGGTGACACAACGGGCCATCCGAAGGACGAGTTTTCAAAGTTGAAACCAGGTTGTAGGGGGGCGGAGTGAGGAACAGTAGGTAGACCCTGGCCACTGGAGCCCCATACTGCTGCTGATCCATGTGTTGATCTGTGAGATGATGGATTCGGTGGCACGGGTGGTCCTAACAAAGAGTACGTGGGGTCAGAAGGCGTTGTCGCGCTCCTGTGTGGTTGGCTTGGCCTGCTTGGGGGTGGTGCCTTGAGTTGTTGACGAAACTGATAACCCTCCACGAAACCGTCCACATATTCATTTAGATAACCCTCTACCATCGGGTACGGGTTGATCGTTTCTGGGTCTTGAGACAAGAACTGTCTATTTTGAGGATCACCCTGCCATGTTGCTCCTGGATCGGGGTCGAGCTTATACACATTCTTGGGAACGAATCGTTGGCCTGGGGAGGCGCCAGGTATGATCGCGTTTTTGGGAGTTCCAGTGACTTCGTCGTCTGAGGGTACAAAGGAGCGATTGGGGCTTTGTGGTGTAAGGGGCGCTGTTATCTCCCTGCCCTTACCCTTACGATCAACAATATTTGGTGCTTCTGAATAGAAAGCAGTTCGAGAAGAGTGGTAGTTCCCCGATGTATTTTGCACGCTTGCATGAAAGGAAGTGGTGTTCTTGAAGTATGGATCGGGTTGTGGAGGACGAGGAAGGGGATTGTGTCTGAAGGTAAGGGTGGTACTTGCGGCATTGCGCATGGCCTCACGCTCGTCTTCGAAATGAGCCACCTGTCGAAGAGTCGTCAGAGCTATACACGATATATGCGCTGTGGACTCAGAACTTACCTGACTAGAAGTATTATTGCAATCATTAGCATAAGCCGCGCTATATATAGAAGAACGGAACGCACGACTGCAACTCCTGAATCTGTGTCAATAAGTTTTGTTCAGCTGCCATCACCTTCTCCCGTTCAAGTACCTGCGTAAGCTGGAGTTGATAGAAGTTACGGTGCGAGCGTCGCAGAGACCGGTCGTTTTCGTGGCGTTCGCTCCGAAGCACATGATATTCTCGGACAACGTCTATACATTTTGCCAATGCTTCGTGCTGCGATAGAGTCAAACCATGGTTAAATGAAAACATAGAAGTACCATATACCGTATTGCCAGCACCTAACCAACTCTCCGCCTCTGTGATGATTGTATCCCTGTCCTGCTGAGATACTTCTGACGGCCAGGATACAACAAGCCTCTGCAACAACTCGAGCGCTGTGTGGTCATCACCTTCGCGCTCTCCAGTTATCAACTTCTTCGATCGATCAGGAATGAACGGTTTACGGCACAGAGGGCAGACACTGGGATGCATTGTGTGAAGACATCTGCAATGGGATGGTTTGATAATTGTTTTCAAAAACGAAATATGAGATGCGCACTCTCTGCAGAAAATATGGCCACATGGAATGGCAAACGGAGGCCGGGGTTCGTCATATGTGAGTGGTTCCAAGCAGACATCACAACAGCTTGAAGGATGGATAATGAGCGGCATGGGACTTCGAGCTCTGGTGCTCAGCTAAGCTATCGCTCTAGCCAACCCCCCCTACCCCTTCCTGAGAGAAGAAAAAAGAAGAAGGGAGATGCAGCACACCCTGCACCACGGAATGCTGCTACCACTGCTACTAAATAGAGATGTGTAGCCTCATGGTGGAAGGCGTTTTACCCGTTTTCGGAACATTCCCGATAAGCGCTGAACAGTGCTGAACAACTGAAATCAAACTTGACTTCCATTGAAAGGTCATAAGAGCAGAGCAAAAGTCATGAGAACCTTTGTATGTAAGAGGTAAGCTAATCTAATCCTATATCCTCCATTCTAATTCCGAATTAGCACTCTAGAGCATCGATCTCTAACATACATGTACAACGTCCATGATCAGTGAAGGATGAATAAGGCCACGGTTCGGTAGGCAATGGATACGATAGTGGTAGCAACGAGAACAGCATGGCGTAAAGTATGGGGGGCAAAGATGATAACGATGGGGATAAGGTAAAGCATACAATGAGCAATATTGAGCATGACGGCAAAGATCTGACAAGAAACCATGAATAAGGTCAAACACGCAGACTTGAAAATGAGATATAATGACTATCACCACCTTTTGAAAGGAAGTCACGACAAGTGAGACGATCGTCTGGCCAGGATACGTGGATACCGAAGGAATGGCTCCCTCATGGTGACGAGGGCTCAGGTTGAACAACCGGATAGGATACTGTGCACATCGCATTACCGCACGTATTAGCGTTGTACCAAAAGCCCAGATCAACGATGGGTGGCTGTAAGTCAAGTAAGCCATACAACAAGCCAGCAAGCTAAAAACAGCAATGTTTCTGGCTTTTCTTGCAATATATGAGACGTAAAGCATCGACACCGGCGAGATGAGTGGCTCCACTTTGAACACCAAAGTACCCTTGAATTTGACTGGGCCAACTGTTACTGTGATCTGTTTTTCATATTTGGATGGAATGTTGAGTATTCCGATCTGCAAAAATCCAAATAACCCACCGCTTTGGGATCAGAGAAGATGCAGTGTTCCTTGGAGCACTGATCCAGCTATTTGAAATTTGAGATGCAGAGAGTTGAACAACTTGCCTGACGGGATCGTTCGGCAGACAGTAAGAGCAGTTCGTTGACCTGGATATCGAGCTCGTCGTGCTGTTTATACCACATTTCCGCTTCCGATCTGGCGACCTCAACGTCGCTTTGCAGATCCACTGCCTGTCCTTCCAGACGGTTGACCAGCGACTCTAAATCCCCGATTTGAGTTGCCTGCACCGCTTCGGCCTCGATTGCTTGTGCCTCGACCTGCAAGTTCTCGTTTCGGACATGTTGATTATCATGATGAAGCTGCTCGATCTCCCTCTGCAGACCGGATATCAAATGCTGGTTGTTGTTATACTGAACTTTAAGCTCATTGTGAGCGCGGGTAATCGCGTATGCATTTGACAGCAGTTTATTTTGAGAAGTATTGTATCAAAAAAACCCACAAACATAAAAGGAGGTAAGATAGAAGAAACCTACCTGATTTCCTCCGAATAACCAGCGCTCAACTTCAGTGATAATGGCAGGTTGATGAATCTCGGGCAGGGGTCCACACCACGACCACGATCCAAGAAGCTGCTGTAGTAAGTTCATGGCGGCCTGATTCTCATCCTCTGTAACGACGAGCTTCCTCCGTATGTCTTCCAGGTTATATGGTTGCCTGCACATAGGGCATAGCCAAGGCTGAGGCATAGTGGACAGACAACTAGAAGAATTTCGGATGAGTCTAGATGATCAGTTTCTGTCGGTTAACGCGGCGAACGCACGATATACAGAAGATGTGCCCGCATGGAATGGCACACGGCCGGCGAGGAGGGTCGTGTAGTGTTAAATTTTCGAAGCATATGTCACAAGTACTCGAATCATGGATTACGAAGGGCATTAGATTTAGGACGGACACTGGATTGAAGGGCGGATAAGGTTGTAGGAGGCTCTTTTGTGGAGTTCATATTTGGTTTCGTTATAAGGTAGTTGAAGACAAAGAACTTGATATATCTTATCAATGAATCAGTTTATCACAATACGCAGCTGAAAATCGACAGGTGGCCCACCCAGCTTGTATCCCTTTCTTATGTGTATCAAGGTTTTTGTTTGGCCGCTTGTAGGCAGCAGGGGCGAGCCAAGAATTGCTTGCAGGCGTTTCCACAATTAACGACCTAAACAGGCGATATATTCATTATACGTCTGATAGTTACAAAGAAGCTTTTCTGCAGATGATTCTCATCTACAGTGGAGGCTATTTTTGACACATACGTCGAGTTAGTCTGTTGATGATCTGGAATATCCTTGTCTTTGTGAGCAGGGTCAATAGAAGCATGTCGAACACGGGCCGCACATACCAAAGTGAGGCCACGCGCAAAACAGCTGCTTGAAAGACAAATGACGAGAGGCACGCGAATAGACACGAATGGCCATGTGCCAATAGATGCTCTGATTTCTGTAGAGAGTATCATGGAACCAATGCGCCATTCCCTGCTGCTTTCATTATAATGATGAGGGAGGCAAGATGCCAAGCTTCGAGCAGGGTGGGTTGAAAAGAATTTGGGTTCAGTAGCCATCTTATCTCGATCTTATCTACAGTTTAAGCGCAAACCCACCATGACAGATAAAATATCCAGTGCTACTTGCATAAAGTTGCATAGAAACCATATACTACAGGCATTATTAACGAGCCATAACAAATCTGTCGCAAACATGCCGACATGCTTAAATTATACAAGACCACCTGGAGGGGAAGTTTTAGAGTTCGCGACACAAATTATTATATGGACAACATACTATATCGATTGAGGAGACTCCAAACCTTCCTGGAGCACAAGCTGCTCAACGACCATCCCCCTTGCAACAAAATCCGGAATACCCTGATTTGATTTAATCATGATTCCCATGTTGTACAAAAGATAGTCTCACTTTCCACAATTCTTCGACTTCCGTCCATGCTGCGCTTCCATTCGCGCCATACGGCAACGAGTTAACGGCACTCATTGCGAAGTAAGCTCCTTTGCTATAAGCCCCCAGCGCTCCCGTCAGATTACCCTTAATATCGCAGAGCTCCGCCATGACAATGCAGAATCGTGCTCGCGCAACCAAAGAAATGGACAGATCTTGTGCCTCCTCCCTCGCTGACATCATAGCTGCTTCCTTGGTGGCAGCGACTCGATATCTAGCAATTTGGGCATCAAACTCAGAGTCCGGATAACGCCCATGATCCAGCAGTGATACAATGTCTTGGGGCTCTTGTTCTTCAGTGATGCAAATCTTTCTCAAGTCAAATTCAGAGAAGGGCATCCGGCACATTGGGCATACGCTTGGCAAGGGTATCTTCGCCAAACATCTTTAAGTGTGTGTTAGCCTGAGGACTACCTGCATGGGTAGATAAACAAGGAAGAACAAGAAAGCTCACTCTTTGCAAAAAATATGCCCACAATTTATGGAGAAAGGCGAGCGGGGGCTGTTGGGTAATGACTGGAACGGCTCAAAGCAGATATCGCACTGGCTCGAGGGGTCGATAATCAAAGGCATCAATGTAACGGGTCAACCGCCGACAAGTTCAACTTCAAATCGATAACAGGGTGAAAGTGAAAGGATGTATTCGAAGATAAGCGCTGGGATGACCATTTGAATGCGGCCTTCTCTCATGTGGCCAGGTTTCGACCTCGAGGTAAGTGTGTGTGGAAAGTTGGAACGATAGAATCCTTGATCCGAGCTTCTTTCCATCTTATCAAGATCTGATCCCATGATCCTTGAGAAAATATACTGAAATTTACAAGGTGGCCAGTACCCTCCAACATAGTTATTCCTCAACTCTATAGGAAGACCGCGTATCAGATAATACGTAGAGTGAAGTCGAACAATGGTGTTACTACCTCTAGGGCCAGTGCCAGGCCGATCATTGGTGATTGGGCCATGAATTTACTCTAGAAATGAGTTCACAACTGCCAGTCATGGTACAAATTAGAATATAGCGCCGAGAAACCAAGCAAATAGAAATCGCGACCTTTCCACACCTCACTTCAATTGATCCTTCCGCCTCGCCTTCAAAAGTTTTCCTACCACCTCACCACGTTCCCCGCTTTCAAAGTTCAGACAAAATTCCAAATACTTCTCTAGTGCCTCAACTGCCTCCTTCCTCGCCCCCAGTAATGGTCGTATCAATTTCCTTGTGGGTATTGCGAACTTCCTCCGTTTAGTCTCAAATTCCACGTCTACGTCATTTAGGGACATGTCCTTTGTTTGGCCATTGGCTGGATCTCCATTTGATTTTCTGTTGTTATTTCGCTTGATGAATGGGTTTGGGGGCCCTGCAGGTGGACGGGTGTACGCTTCAAGAACGGCTGGATTGACGGGGCGTTGAGGTAGGAGGCCGATGCAGACTTTGTAGAAAGTTAGCAGTATCTTCAACCTATTGAATAAACGGAATTGATGATGGAAAAGATTGAGATTCATTTTTCATAAGGGGCAGAGATAAGGGACGTACCGTCTATAATTGCCTGCACAAAACCAATTCATCAGTTACACCGAAAGGTCATATTAGGATAGGTACACATACCATAAACGAGTGCATTATGCCACCTCACTAGGACATACATACCACTATACGCCACACTCAACACACCCAAAGCCCACCTTGCCCTACCTCCGAGGAGCATGCTTACAATCCCACCATCACCATCACCACCACTGAGGCGGACAAGGACGTCCCACATCCACCGTAAGCTCCTCCCCTCACTATTCCCAACAACCCCAAGACCCATTCCCACCCCCATTCCCAAGCCAACCCCTCCAAAAATTGCTTTGAATTGTGACTCCGCTTCTACTTCACCTTTGTGTACAAAGCGGCGGGCGGCGAGGGTGCCAGTAAGGTATGCAGGGAGGTAGAATAAAAGGGTAGGAACGAAGAGTATAAAATTGAGGAGAGCAAGGGGCAGGTGGGTGATAGCTCGGAGGAAGGGGGGGTTAATGGGTTTGGTGGATACGGATACGGGGAGGAGAGTGTTGAGTGAGGCATGTGTGATGCGTGTGTATCGTAAAAGGGCATAGTATTTGGATAAAGCGGTCTTGGCGTCCGTGAGGAGAGCTGCATGAGTAGGCTGAGGTGGGTCAGGTGAGTGAATGAAGCCATTTGGAGGCAACGTGGACCCGGTGGTTGTGAATAGATCAACGATGCTATAAAGATAGGGCGTTAGTGGGCCGTAAGCCGAAGTTATGAAAATAACGAACGATTGCGAGACTGAAACCCACTCTCTTAAGGGAATGTTTGCGGGGTCGCCCCAAATAATATCTCGTGCCATTTGTGCCGCATATAAAGTATCCCTGTTTGGGGAAAACCATATTTTAATGGGGAAGTTAGTAGCGCTTGATTTACGGGGGATTTTTGATCAAGACTGACCAATCGGGGGCGTTTACCGACATGGTACGCATCTGGTGTTCGACCTCTGCCATAACCTTCCTTACGGAGGAGCGTGTAGCTTCTTCGACATCAGCACCTTCTGAGAAGATATCTTCTGTGTACGAGCTAACGACAATAGGCTTGCCGTATCTGCATTTATCTGCTGTCAAAATAGAGCTCATTCGCGCTGAGGTGCTGGGCACAGCACACACCTCACAGTAACCTAAGATTGACCCAGATTGGTGCAAGTTGTATGAAATGATCTGAACGCCACACTTACCCGACTTTGATACCTTGCTTTATCTGTATAAACGATGCTAACCGGAACGATTGTTAATTCCTTGTCTCCAGCCTTTCCCCTCCCCTCCTCATGTTTCCACCTCACATAGTCCACCGCAGCCCACGCAGCACCTGGCATAATTTGTACGATGCCTGGCTGCGTGTAGCTCGTGCCTTCAGGGAATACACCAAGTACTTGACCCGCGGCGAGTGCGGCCGAGGACTCGCGGAATAGGTTAGCCTGAGGGTTAGTGTTGCTGGTACCATTGGTGCCATTCCCGTTATGGACCGTCCCATTGCCGTTATTGGGGTTACGCTGGACGGGGATGGCTCCGGTAGAGGTAAGTATGGCCCCCGTTACGGGGTTGACAAACATAGACGATTTCGCCCAGAAAGAGACATGGCGGCGGTGCGGGATCGTTGCGGCTGAGAATATTGTCATCGGAGAAATGAGTAAACACAAGTACAAGAGACATACCAAGGGTCGCAATATCGATTATCTCGTTATGATGTGTCGAAGCACTGGAGAGGAATGCGCAGATGAAGGATGCACAGGTAAAGCAGTACTCAAACTTACATGATTAGGGGCCCGTCTCTCTTTACATTCTCTACCCCCTCGACGTGAACTTCAGAATAGAAGCCAGAAACAGACCAGTCGGAAATCTTGCGGAGTATACGATAGACCAACTTGAGCTCCATAGCAGGCAACGTCGTTGCGGCCAAGTTTGGATTCTACCTACTGCCTCTGGTTGTGTGAGTTGAGCTCAGTTGACGGAGTTAGGAGTGTCAAGGTCTGATGCCTAGACGTCAAGTGGCCCCAGGTAACCACAACTGCGCACGCCGCTGCACACCGATCCACCCAACACCAGACTTTCAACACCAATGCTTAGGATATGTCAACTCGAAGGGCTTGTGGTCGTCGTGGAAATCAAATGTAAACTTTGATCCCGACAAAGATTCCGTCTCCGATGCTCCGAGCCCGAAACTTTTATGTAAACTCCATCACATCACTCCACTTTTTGCTTTTGTCGATGATACGGTCCTGGACTATTGAACGCTTGAAATTTGCTGTAAATGGGTCTAGATGGGGCTCTGGGACAAGAGCCGTCTCATTCTGGACCAACGGTTATGCATCTTTCGACCAGAAACACCACAACGTCAACCACAAAGTAATCGCTTCCTGAAATCCCCCCGCATTTTACATCTACTGGTGAAGAATCATACGCCAAGTTGGCCCTTACAGTGCTGTTCGTTATACTCAAATTCGCTCAGTGTGCTAGAGCGCTCCTCAACGCCGCGAGAAAACTTCTGGGCGTCTTGGGCAATCTCAGGGCTGTGCTATGAGGTATTGCGATTTCTGCATTTCTGCACGGGCATTCGGTGAGCTTACGGTAGTATGGTAATTCTCTCAGTATAGTGTGCCTCGCCCATCGTTAACATTACTTTCCCCGATATTATTGACTGAGCATGAACCGTGCATCATACCTAGTGGCGTAGAGGAATTTTCATAAACGGTCTTGAGCGTAGTTTACGGAATTGACTTTACCAGTTTTTACCGCCTCTTCGAATCACGATAGGCTCGTTAACTCAGAACCTGGGATATGGCAAGTGGAAGACCTCGTCGTGAAAATCACTAGGAAATCAGGTCATGTCAGATTCGAACGACTCCGTCGCGATCCTCCAACTCCGAACATGCCAGTCTCCAGATATCACTCAAATCATTCCAGCGCATTTTTGCCCCGTCTATACTCCTCGACTATGGAATGCTCCAAATGAATCGTCTCTGCCCAGGTGAAGATCTAAGGCAACAAGACAACCTGTCGACGTTAACCTACTAGGACTGCGTCCGAACCACGACCAAGTCGCGAGGACAAGGCAACATCAACGACAAGCAGGCCACCAATTAGAGGCTGATATCGGGCTGATATACATTGCACTTCTGGTGATGGGCTGAATGTCTCTTATGAAACTGGCATGTGCTGCACCCTGAGCATTAGGTCAGCTCAACAATACAAGCCCCATGTTCTCTCTTCTTCCGCACATTAGGAATTTAGACTTGGCTTACGGTTAATCAACTATAGATCCATGCCGCTCATCATCCACCCCTCCAGTTCCTGTGACATATGTTTCGAAACACTAACAGCACACCACCAATCTAGGCCACCTTTCGTTCTACGATGCGGCCATGTCTTCTGTCGCCAGTACGCTAATCTTGCACACTCTTGCATCTTTATTTGCCTTGACCCTTTGCACGAAGATGTCTTGTGGCAATGCAACGCACCCAATGTCCCATGTGCCGTGAGCCCTTCATCGCGAATCACTATAGGAAGGTGATCGCCTCTGAGGACAAGCATCAGAAAGCGATCGAGCTCCTGCAAAGCCTTGTTATGTCGTGGGCGCAACCCGATACAGAACGGGCTGCACTTCGTGAAGAAGTACAAAGATGGCTGGACCATGGGAATAGGGTATGTAATAAGACTTACTTCACGGCTTTGACAACGACTTTCATTAAAATTTTGGCTACATAGCATGAAGCATTACAGATGGCCCACCAACTTATGGATACTTTTGATGTTTTGAAGCTTGAGCTTCAGGGGTTTCAAAGAAATCTGGTTGCGCAGAAGGAGGCGGAAGTGGAGAGGTTGTTAATACAAGTGGAAGAGCTAAGATCGTACGTCTTTTTGCACTTCTTATCTACCAGTATTTCATGGTGATCATCATGCTTTCTCGTACTACATAGAAGCGCAAGGTTTTCACCTTCACTTGGGTCTTCGAGGGATGGTTTTTCGGTGATCCAGGTCAAAACAGAATCCTGGTGGCGGACTTTCACTAAAAGGCTCCCTAATAAAAAGACAGTCAAGATATGTCTTCTGGGATTTTTCTCAGTATTATCTGCAACCTTACTTCTTCGCTATTTGATTGCCAAGACGCAATCTAACACTCAAACAGCCAACGTTGGCCACTCGTCTGGCCCTCTCAAACAGCTTAAAGACCCTTTTGCTCCCAGCGTGGCAAGAATTATTACCCACACACAGACCTCTGTTAGCGGCCAACAGAAACCCGTAGGGCAACCGCCTGAGGCAATAAAGCAGAGGCAGATTATACGTTGGCATGACGCATTATTACCCATGACGCTGCTTATGATTCCCATTGTGGTCATTGGTGGCCGTCTTAGGACTCTCGCTCGTTATACCTTCCTCCTACTCAAGGCGATCCTTTTCCGGCCCTGGACATACCTCCTCATGCCCCGACGAGATGCTATTCTCCTCCTTGCATTACTGTTCACCGTACTCGACTTCGCTCGCCGTGCTAGAGTGTTTTTTGATGCTGCAAAGAACCTCTCAGGCGTCTTGGGGAATCTGGGGGTCGTACTGTGGGAGTTTGTTGTTGCTGGCGGTGTTTCTATGTTGCTGTTAGGGTATTTGGTAACCTCACGGTAGTGTGGCGTTGCTATAGATTGTCAGAATACTGTCGAGTATCATGCCTCTATGTCGTGAACAAGACATGTAACACTGGCACGAGAACAGGATAGCGCAGGTTCGACTATCCACTTGCGCAGTTTACCAGATCTTCGACACGCCCTTGAAGTCCTTTAATCATCCGAGGCCAGTTCTCGGTTAGTGTACCCAAACGGGTTAGCTACCATTAAATGTCCCCCAGAGTGTGATACTTGAGAAACAAAAAAGCGCCTAGATGCTATACATGCTATCTTACGCTCTCGATACTTAGTCAAGGCCCTCCTAACCGATTCTATCAATCTCGAGTGTTGTGCTCTGAACACCAATTGAAGCTAATATTGGAGAGTACAACTAACTGGCTGAACCCGTCCAACTTGTCCATGCCTCCCATCATACACCCCCGTAGCTCCTGTGACATCTGCTTCAAGATCCTCACAGCGCATGGCCAGGTCAACAATACAAATACTTATCGTTCAATACTTTGCTCTTTGTACAGATGCCTCCTATTAATGGATCAAGTACGAGGGCCATCGCTCGCCATTGTATCGGATTACAAAAGTAGTAATGTCGATATATACAAGGGGTTCCTATGGGGAGGCTTGTAGAACATCCAGGGAACCCCGCAGCACAGTGAATAAGTGACGCGGTGGAGCAGTGGCTCGCGCAGTGATACCCATGGCAAGGGCCCGCACTTGGCCATCACAGTCCATGCACCAAGTCATCGCAGTACGAACATACTCTACACGCGGAAATGTTTTGTAAATGAACAGGAATGACAGAGGAGTGTAGAAGAGCTTACTATGGTGGTCAAAAATCCCGACACAGACCAGGCACTAGCGAAGGGGTTTCCCAAGGCATACGACCAACCATAACACTGCAACATTAAGGATAGCCAGCCCGAGGAAGGGGAGAAGGCTGGAAAGAGGATGCGAGGAATGACGAAAGTGGCGAGGAGGAGGAAAACGGAACTAGGGAGCTTCCTGTACCCGGCGACGACGAAGCCGTAGAAGTGGTACAGAATTGTGTACATGTCATCGGGGAATTCAACAGATGTATTCGAATTTCTTGGAGGTCAGAGTGAGCCCTTGACGGCCGCTGGTGTAATGTATCACTCCGAGTCGAGGCCCAGCTGATACAGTAGAAGAGCCGCTCGACGCTTTCTTGTGCATTGAAAGAACTGAACTTGATGGTGTGGCCGACCTCGTAACCGCTGAGCCAGTGAGTGATGGGCTTTGTTGAAATTCAATAGTATGCTGGCATTTTGTCAGCTCTGTCGTAGCTCATGTCGACAATCAGATTTAAACTATGGAACTGATATTCTGTCTCAGCCTGCTCCTGTCTACACCAGACAACTTGAAGTACCCCTTCAAAACTTGTTACTTCAATGCCTCCTAACGAACCCATTGAACGTTAGTTTTCTTTGCGTCTATATCATTACTTTTGACAATATGAATACGCCCAGCCGTCTGGCATGATTACGATGGAAAAGCCCAAAAATTCTGGTCCTACTATGTATCTGAAGCAGCACAGTATGATAAGCACTTGACCGAAAACTGGAAGGGGAACATGGACAGTGCACTCATTTTTGTGTGTCGAATATTCATTTTGCTTATAATTAGACCATCTGACAGTGTTCTCTCAGGCAGGTCTCTTCTCTGCTGTAGTATCGACGTTTATTATCGAAAGCTACAAACTTCTCAAGGAAGATCCTATCGACGCGAACAATGTACTGCTCACACAGATTCTTGCAGTCCAGATAGCGGCATCGTTCTCAAACAGTTCATCCATTCCAGTGATACCTCAGGCTGCCGCAGCCACATCCATGAAATTCGTCCCTTCTCCTTCAGCTATCACCGTCAACATCTTTTGGTTCCTCAGTCTCGTGTGTAGCCTGGCCGCAGCTTTCATAATGATTCTCATACAGCAATGGATAAGAGACTACCTGCAACGCATAGAACGGAGCAGTGACCCCCTTCGACGCGCAAGGGACAGGATTTTCCTTTCCAATGGGATGGAGCGTTGGCGGATGGACGTCGTTGTCCATTATATTCCGACACTGCTCCATATGTCCTTGTTCTTGTTTTTTTTCTGGCCTCTACGTCTTCTTGGCACCTATCAACAGGACGGTCACCTTGGCTGTCATTCCGATAATCCTCTGCTGTACTGTGCTGTATGGCCTCATTACCGTTGCACCACTCATCGATCCTTCATCTCCTTACGAAACGAGCTTCTCTTCATTATTCTGGCGTATTTTACGATACACCCAGCGTGTCTTGCGAGGAAGGGGCGGGTGGCTTTCTTCAACTTACCTCCGAAGAATTTCACCTTACCTCCAATGGGCTCGTAACCAATTAGCCTTGAACCCATTGCATGGGTCATACGAGACGGACGCTGGAGCCCTGATGTGGCTGTATAACCAAATCAGCAACGTGAAGGAGCTTCAGGTATTTCTAGAAAGCCTTCCAGAATTCCTAAACTCTTTGGATGGCTATCATACATTCAGCCTAGCGATACACAATGAGAAGAATCAAACCACTATTCGGGTTTTATTAAATAAACTCATTTCCCTTACAAACTACGACTCGAATTCTACGCTAGGCCAACGAGCAGTCGCCTGTATAGAGGCCATCTCTCCTATCCTTGTTGCCACGCCTCCTGAGTTTTTGTCACAATTGTTGGAAGTTTGTCCACACTTGCGTACCATATCAAACAACGAAACTTTGCCCATGATCTGTTTTCGCGTTCTTACAATACGTCATTCCAAGTATCATTTTAATGAAGCACCTATGAGTCTTCCGACAAGAAAAACCTTCACATCATCAATTATTGTCATCGATGACATGAGGCGAGTCCTGGAGGATGTTGTTGTAGCATCTCACGAGGGGGATTTTCAAACCTTGGAAGGCATTGAGGATTTAGTGCAGATTTATTGCGCAACACTGAAATCCAAATCTCTGGAGCTGTTTAGACTCTCTCACTCCTGGGGATACTTAGTGAGAATCCTAGGCATCAAACTCAAACGAGTTTCTTCATCTGTCCGATGGCTTCTTGAACTACATTCGGCTGGAGGGTTAGAATTCTCTTGTGATATCCCAACTGTGATTCCTGGGATGGATTGGGACGAAGTCTTCCACGGCCCACGTTTCTTGGCTTTCATGCGCGCCACTGGAGCGCTTGAACCACTTCCTCACATTCCAGAGATTTCATTAACCACTCATCGTCAACCATCACCTGAACCAAGCATGACCTCAAATGGAGGCCTCCAAATGCATTTCTTGCGAGAAATTCATCCTCTATTGACGTTACTTGATCTCGTTGGGGCAAAATACCAAACTCGGTTGACGGGGGAACCTAGCAAGTATGACAGGGTTTTACAGCTGGTGTTGAGGGCGTTTGGTCCCTTTGACATAGCATGGTTCATTTATGACGATTGGTCCAAAGGATCTAGGGTGGTTGCGCTGTTGGAGCTCATCATGCGCCTAAGGCAGCGACCAGATCTTGTAGTTAAAGGCTCACACTCAATGGACACATCCTATTTCCGCCATGCCGTTAATGGACTAGAGATCATCGAAGGCGACGACTTACATAACTTATCACCAGCTTGCTCTGAACACCTTTTTGTGGGTGTGCTTTATGCACTACTCACTTTGGAACGTGAAGCTGTGTCGAACAACAAACCATTCGTGCTCCCGAAGTCTGAAATGGAATACTTAATTTCGTTCATCCAATATTTCCTGGGCAGTGATGCCCTCCAAGTAGCCCAACAGCTTTTCCACGCAATGTTTGCGCCTTCAAAGGTATCAGCAATTCAAGACAACCATCCTGTGAGTCACGGACCACTTGATCGTCACGAAGTTTGTGGACGATGGAAAGCGCTTCATGATCAGATCGTCGAGGAACGATTGTCGGTTATGTCAAAGATGGAGTGATACCACCACCAAGAAAAAAATGGTTGCTCGTGTACTTCTGTCATTGGCACTTCCGATACTGGAACGCATCTGGCATGTTGGTTTACAATGTGCTGTAACGTGTCGAGGCCGCCGCTAGTAAGCCCAGCGCGGTAGAGGTGTCCACACCTGTAGGTTCCCTTAAGTGAGTAGAAACAGCGCTAGTGAGGATTCATAAACTTGTGTCATGTGTTCCGGTTAAACAGCATAAACTTTGTGACGAGAATTGAGAAAACGCCAGCAAGTTGGAGTGGACGACCGCGGGTCAGGTCATAGTATGAGCCTGATGCGCGTCGAGCGGCGACATACATATTGGGCATGAATCTAATTACAACAATAGCCGATATATAATTTCGATTGGAACCCAACAGTGAAAAGCAAGGTCCGTGGAACAATCACAGACGACGACCACGACGACCACCCTATCAAATAAGCGTATATCAGGTTTTGATCGGGGTGAAGCATGACTAGAGAACAACGCACCTTGCGTCTGGTGGAATCGGTGGGGACGGGAGTAACGTCCTCAATGCGTCCGATGCGCATACCAGCGCGGGCAAGGGCGCGAAGGGCACTCTGGGCACCGGGGCCGGGGGTCTTGGTACCAGTACCGCCGGTTGCGCGGAGCTTGATGTGAAGGGCAGTGATTCCGACTTCACGGCAGCGGGTGGCGACATCCTGCGCAGCTAACATGGCAGCGTAGGGAGACGATTCGTCTCTGTCGGCTTTTACTTTCATTCCGCCTGAGTTTTCTTCAGAAAATGTGGCCTAATGATATAAGAAATGGGTACGCACCAGTGACACGGGAGATGGTCTCCTTTCCAGACAGATCGGTGACATGGACAAAGGTATCGTTAAACGAGGCGAAGATGTGTGCAACACCGAACACAAGCTCGCCATCAGCGACCTGTGGGCCGAGCGAGACGGTGTTCTCCTCCTTCGGGGCCTTGACTTTCTTGGGGGGCTAAAAACGACATCTGCAAGTCAGTCTCACAATCCAACGCTGCCAGAACCATTTCGATGCCATTCTTTCAATAGATGAAATGGAAACGGTCTGAAGACAGTATCGCATAGGTTGAACGTACCATTTTGCTGAGATTGAGGAGAGAAAGGCTTGAGGTTGGACTGAGCGACGACGGCCTGGCCTGGCAAAATTTGGCAGTGACAAATATGACACAAACTTGTACAAATAACGCGTCTTCCTCCTTTGGTTCTTTTCATTCATTGCCGTAGTTCATTACGGGTGAGAGCCAGACACCGGCCCAGTCTTAACTGGCTCACTCATAACACTCACGTGGTTCGAACAAAGCACCACCCTTTTACAAACCAAACTAAAGAGATTTTGACCAAGCCAGTGTCGGATTTCTTCCCCCCATATGGCTTCCAAGCTATTGCAATCTACTCTTCCCTTGATTGCAGCTAATTCTCCTGATTTCTGTAAGTAATAAATAGCCCGTTGGTTATCTCTGTTCTGAAAACAGAGTAGCGACTATCCTTACATCAGATGTTTTCGATAAACTCAGGTTTCTCTTGCCCAGTCTGACATTTGATTATTTCATCCTTCACCCAGAGTAAAGAGTTGCTACTGTTTTCGGGCCGCTTTTTAAATGCGTACTTCATTCAACACAGACCAACGGCACCTGGTCAACCCGCTCATGGCTTTGTCTGTCGAAGTCTGGCACCGTCACACTCCTAATCAGAGCAGATCAGAGCACATGGATTCGCATGAAGCCAGATGAAGCCACCATCTTATTTGGAGTCCATCGATAAGGTCATATGACATGATACCTCTATTCCCATTTCATAGCACTTAGTAAACGAAAGCACGGGCCGTCATCACAGTTATAAGCTTTGATACTCTCTAACTCCTCCCACCCTTGATCACCTTCGATTATCCTTCATCTCACATCCGAACTACTCAACTTCGTATAATAATGGCACCAGACCCTCAGTGCGCCGCGGTTGCTGCCGCGAAGGAAAAATCTGGTCGAGATCCGCTCCACACTCTTACAGTTCTTTGCGTTAAATGACATCTCCATATCCATAGGTCTCTCCTATGCTGCCATTGCTTCCCAGATCGGAAAAACTGAGCAGGAAGTCATTGACAGCACGTATCTCCTCCGCCTTTTAGTAAGATTGGTGATTGATACTTTGCTTGATTTGTAGTTGTCACTGCGAAGAAGAGGCCAACCAAGGCTGAGTTCGACGCACTGGCCAAAGTCCTGAAGATCACAGCGGTCGTGAGTACCTCTTAGAGTGAGCGCAGTATCGGAACTTACCCACAATCATTAGCTTCCCCAGGATGCCTCCCATGCCACTGCGTAGACTGGCCTGGCCAGTTTGGCAAGGAAACATACTTATCAATATCTGTATAAATGAAAGATTCTGAAGTTTACCCCACTTCTGTACCATCAAGAGCCTATGTATATATGATACACAAGACCCCAGTTCGTGCTATGTAAAAGTGATCCACTCGATGCTTGTCTTATTGCGGACTTCCTGTGATCACGATTTGATTCCATTCATTTGCATCTACCTCCGTCGGATCCCCGGAACGGAAATCGGAGCTGTGATTTCCCCACAATTTTAATCGCTTTTATTCGTGTGACCCGCCCATCAGATCTATGGTTAGCGTGGGGCCTGGCACACACTAAACATGAGCGTGTTTTGCGTTGTGCCACGTCGTCGTCTAAATCTCCTCTCCTTCTTCACACATGACCATGCAATTCACACTGAGGCTTACTGCTTCAGAACAACTGTGACGCACGCGACCCGCTTCACGAAACCTTAATAGCCTGCGCTACGTAGTACCAGTTCAAGCTGTATCACCATCCAAGGGAGTAGTCCACTTCCACATACGACGAGGTCGCATCTACCGCTCATCTACAATGCGGCACGAGGTTTAATATGTATACGAGAGCCTCCTTTTTCCTGTTGCTGTTTCTATCTTTCCTCGATTTCTGGCGCATTCGCCCATGCGAAATAAGCTTACGATATTTCACCTAAAAGGTTCGCGAACCACAGGAAGCAGAAATGAAAAGATTGGAACTTAGCTAAAAAGGAATCGATTGTCTTCCAGTGATTCAAGGAACCTTTTCATGTAAGTCATGCTTCACTTCTTCCTGCTGGAGTATAAACGACAAACAGCCTCTCGTTCGCACCACCGCCGATTCGATGAATCCGTAAGATGGACATGAATTAGGCCTCCGTTATTTGTGCCACTGGCGGAAGATTCCTGTACTGAAACACCACGGGCGTGTCAATGATAATTGGCAATCGAATTCAATATTAATGTCGTATTTACAGTGGCCCAACTATCACACAAGGTCAGTGCGTGGCCACGCACAAGCATTGCGGTCAAGTGAATTGGGCGAAAATACACCGTTAGCCATTTCCGCTCATGATCCAGGTTTATGGTACGTCAACGATTCACGCATCAACCTGTTGGCGGGTAGGTACGCCTACCAAAAGGCCTCACGATCACGGCTGCCCTGACGTTTTCTTGCATGACGTTTGGCCTGGCAGTCAAAAAGGTTAATCTGTGCCCACAGTCTTGCTTTGCTGATCGAATAGCGCAGCACGTCTCCCCCCACTATCAATAACTCATTCGCCATGTGGAGATTATGCGAGCTGCCTCACCCTTGCGCGTCGTTATCGGGGTTTTTGTGTATGTATAGAATCTTGATGGGTACGAATTAACCGGAATATATACGCACCTGGAGGCTCACAATAACGGCTAGAGGCGAGGTTTACGACAATTCTTAGGTCTTCTTTCAGTCTCACGTCAATTAGCAACTTGACGGATATAATCAGGGGCCGCCTTAGGAGCCAATGCGATGAAGACATATCATCAAGTTTACGGGATTCTAGAAGTCAATGTCGTCTATGGTTCGGAGGGCGGACAGATATTGCAAAACACATGGTTTCCACGAGGCTTTCCCCGCACGCCATCTGCCATCCTTGAAATGATCGATCGGAAAAAGCAAAACAATAACATTATACGGTATGTAGGGTATATGAACAGACTTTAGCGAGACAGACTAAGAGGAAGAAAAATGCTACACAAAGGGGGTGCTGAAGACGTATGATTGTTCAGCTCTATGGGATAAAAGATAGCGATAACAACAGGGTAGCAGACGACAGGGCGAGCAACGGCTCTTCCATAACAATTACGGTGCGAAGGTGAAACGAGCGGCAGCAGAAAAGAAGGTGAGGGCAAAACGGGATAAACTATGTACAACGGGGAAAAAAACAGGTCACAAATGATCCGGGCAATCCTTTCAAGGACTGAAGATGAAGAAAAGATATGCAAGAGAGATGACTAATTTGATACAGGCACGCAACAAAACGCTAGGTGTTCCAGTAAAAATATTTAGGAAGCACGGAACGTTTAACTCGAGGAGAAGTAGCGCATGGAAGAGCCATAGGTCGCGGAACGGGATGGTGGACGCGCCGTATACTTGGGACTATTTGGATCTATTTCGGGCGGTATCCAGAGTTGGCGAACTTCAGCCTTTTCTTCCGATGTGGAGCGCATCATTTTTGGGGGTGAGGGTGTCGACAGTCTGCGGGGTTTTGGAGGAACGGGGGGAGGTGGCGCCGGTGTGGTGGTGGTTCGCAGATAGTGACTTGGGGCCGGGGTCATTGTCCGCATCGGGGACAGCGCAGGGGTGTACGCCCGTTGCATCGGGGTATGAGATCGGACGGATGGTGTTTGGGACCTGGCCAGAGGAGGTGCAGGAGTTTGAGTCCTCAAAGTAGGAGGAGCAGGTGTATATGTTCGTGAAGGCGAAGGCGTAGCAGGCGTGGTCGGTCGTGATGACATCGAGGCGGACCTCTGATGCATGGAACTGAATCGTGAAAGTGGTGACGGTGTCGTTGACGTATATGGTGGCACGGGAGAAGTCGACGAAGGTGTTGGTGATGTTGCCGACTGCCGAGCATCTGCTGAAACGCCTAGCGAACTTTTCAATCGGTTCAACTCCACACAAACATTCTGATACTCTTGTGCCTTTAGTGAATATTGTTGGCGCTATCAAACATGGTCAGTGACATGTTACTTGTCCACAATAACACGGCTTACTTGTCTAGCGAAGAGAGGTGACAAGACGGCATCAACATATATTTTTACGCCAAGGCGAGGGAAGGACTTACTTTCGTAATTCTGTTTCTATTGTTTCATAATTTGTTTCTAGATCGTTGACCTTCGCTTTGAGGTTTGCTTCAACGGTTTTTGCGCCCCTACTGGCTTCGGAGTGCGCGAGATGATTCATGAGGATGGCCCGCAACAGTGCGGCACTGAGGTGAAGGGCAGTCTAAAAGTGTGCCTGTCAACAAGATGGGTGTGGCGAAAACAACAGGACTTACCTGTTCGTCCTTCACATCAGATGTAAGCCATTCCTCGAGTTCTCTGTGGAGGGAAGAGACCTCCTCCACCGAACATTTTTTAGCGGCGACCTTCGCCACTTTGTCCTCAAGCCTTCGTGCCTCCGACCTGGTTCGTGAGCAACCGTCGGAAAGCATCATCCTCTCTGTCCTCCTTGCCCACATATTTGCGAAGTCCGCTTGAATGGACTCCATGGGGTTTGGGGGTCGTCGCGGCGTATTCCATCCAGGTGCGTTGAAATCGAATCGAATTACGCGGATAGATTCGCCGGTGAAATTTTCGCGACAGAAAGGACAGACGGGGGTGAGGCGAGAAGGCGTCTTTTCAACGATGGTACTGCAGCAACTCCCGCATAGAACATGGCCTGAGCGAAATGAAAAAATTTTAGCCATGAGAAAATTTCTGTGGATGGTAAATTGGGTTTTGGACTCACCGCAGGGTATTGACGATGGTTGGCAGTGAGGACCGTACTCCTCCGCGCACACATCGCAGGTTGAACCGGGGGCAAGAGTAAGCATTAGACCAGCTCGTTGAAAGCACCGCTAGGGTGGTGGCAGAAAGTGAAAGTGGAACAGGGCGAAGGGGAAAAATTTCGCTCGAAACGATGATGGATATATAGCACAATGGGAGTAAGTCCATATTTGGCAATTAGCCCTGTACAGCAGATGACAAACAAACTCCTAAGGCTTCGTTCATACATGCGTTTTTAATCCTTTCATAAGCCTTGTTACTCCCCTTTCCTCCCCAGATTCATCTCGGACCTTCTCTCCCTTTCAATCTGGAGGAATCCAGGCTGTGGACACGCAGTAAGCTTGAACTAGGGTTAGGGGTCGGCGTCGCCGGAACCAAACAAAATGCCTCGTGCCACGTCGAGCTCGAATCACATCTTGATCGTTTGAGACGTCTCAATTCAGTTAGCTGCCAGGAACAGCGCGGGCAGCCAATTGATGCGCTCTCACAGGCAACCCATTTTAAATTCTACATTTCGGCGAAATGAACGGGTCTTGGATCCATCTCAGTCATCATGAGTATACAGTACTCAGCTCAGTAGCCACCGAGGCCACCGAACCCACTTTTATACTTTTTGTACCGCCCACTGCCCACAATCAAGCCGCAGCGGCCTTGAGATCCTCAAGGAGCTCAAGGGAACCCGCGGGTTTGACCCTGTGTCACCTCCCAATCAGTATGTTGTCAACGAAAATGTCATGAGCTCCACCAAGGCGTAAGGTCAGGTATGTCGTGAACTTTCGCATACTCGACCTTCTCTTCACCACGTTACACATTCCGACATTAGTTCTCATGACACAGAGTACCTCGATCTTCTCAGTTAAATGGGACTTCTATTACTTTTTAGCTGACTCCCCGAACATTATCGTAACGCCATCGATAATCGGGTCGACATTTTGTGGGAGGGATGGTAAGGCATAACACTTTGTATAATTCAAACGGTGGCGATAGATCTCTATCGATCTTATTTTTTGTAATCGATCGGTGCACGTTTTTGCCTTCGATCCCAGAGATCTGGTACCGAACGTCGATCTAATCATATCGCTCACAGGTATATGACGACGTAGCCTCAACGCATCCCACCCCATGACGCTCATATTCTATAACTATTCTATAACCATTACATGACTGACGAATGTACACCTTGATTGAAATCTCAGGCTAACCATCGATGGATATGATAACACAATTTACAACGTGAATAACCCTGGATTATACCGAACAGAAGACCACGTACACCATTTCAGCGGTGTGCCACGAGGAATCCTCTTGTCGGTGACACCTTCGACCCAGAAAAGACGAAGGTGGTAAAGGCGGACATAGTATCAAACCCACACGTGTCCTGGAAGTAGGTGCTTGTATATAAAACTGTAGCCCGACACCACGTTGTTTCCATGAGGTGCTGTATCTGGAATACTTATCTTTGGAATCGTGGAAAAAGCCAAGCGGTGTGGATTCGGCGCCACAATGCTCTCGTCACGTTGCCGCTGTCCACAGCGAAATTGGAATACCAATGAGCAAAAGTTTCGTCGTTGTCCACACCAGGTTGGATGCGCCTAAGCCTCCTTCCCTACATGTGGCGAGGTAGTACAATGTCGGAGTGTATGCGGCAATTGGCTGTAAAGCAAGAACAGGAATCGCACGTCTCGGCCAACACTGGTTGAGGTCCGTATATGTCGCTTACATTGTCAAGATGAGAGTATCGGAAGTGGAGCGGAAAGCCCATAATGGAGGTTCTACCAGACTCGTGAAAGTGGAGAACGATAGCCAGAAGAACGTCTAGACATGTAGGGAAGGATGTACGGAGATATATGCCGGCAGCCTAGAGCTTTGTGTAGTCCAATCCTTGGCTGAACACGATCCGAAAGAGACCGACGACAACCACGGGTCCGAAATCTAGAAACTGGGCAGAGGGCATGCAGGGTCTGAATGGAACGTGGCGATATATTGCACTATCGAGACGCCGTATTGTTACGTCCCTGACAATACGATAAGACAAGCTAGAGCAGTCTCGGATAATTGTATTGAAGCAAGCATGAGTCAGACCTTCGGACCACAATTGGCGAAAGCCCACCCCAAGGGATAAAAAAACTACACTGCGATGACATTTTCGAAGTTGATACATGGGGAGCCATCCGTCGGGGCCAGGTAAGCGCATTGATATCGAACGACATCCGCTTGAATCTACTTTCGTTGAGGCTCGAATTAGTAGCCCAAAAAACTGAAATGGCTTGCCTACAACCCTGCTCCATTATATGGGGAAGGTAAGGATCGTGATGGGCCTAGGGTTGATAGGATTTAGAGGCTCCTTTCGTACCCCTTTCAAAGATCGAGCCGCATTCCACTCGGTTCAGCACTCTATCCACAAGATATTAGCTCTCTATACGGTCTCCAACAGAACTGAACCCTCAATGAACCGACTAACCTGTTGTAGGCGCTATATGTTATACCATTCTATCATCACAGAGGCCCCTTGGGGAAGATCTTCGTAGACAGCAGCCATATGGTTCTCGTTACCAGTGAAGAAATAGATGACAGTGCCCACGCCATCGTTGACGCTCCCTTGAGACAGTTTGATTCAGAGAGAGGTGAGAGCAAAAGTTTCCATTTCGGTCGATAAAATAGGCATGATAAATGTATATAGCTTGGTAGTCAAGACATGGTAAGATTATATCAAGTGGCCCGTGCCCCT
>JABCKU010008163.1:0-66243 GCA_018221655.1 Myochromella boudieri
TCAGGATACTCAGGACCTTTTTCGGTTCCAGTTCATCTGGGAGCTTGAAGCTTACAGTGGTCGATGGGTGTCTCGTTCAACGTCGAGTTGGCTCAGAGTTGATGGCTACGAAGGCTTTTGGGTGGGTCAGGGTGCCGGATGGTTCAAACTGGGTTGATTATTGGCTCTAGTCACAGACGTCTTGGAAGCTGCACTTGGGGACCTATTCCCTCTTCAATGTCTGGGCGAAGAACATTATTGTTTGTCCTTCATCTGAATTTGCAGTTTTTTCGGTACGTTAATTAACCCTGTATCCTTCTCCTAGTCCAATGTCGAGTTAAATTGGTTGGTTAGCGTTAGGATATCGATTCCTTGTTTCCTATCGAGTTTTTGCGTACTAATCACGGTTTCATTGACGCGGAGTTGATAACTACGAAGGCTTTCGGTGAGTTAAGATGCCGGATGGTTCAAATTGGATTGATTATTAGCTTTATTCACAGACGTCTGGGAAGCTGCACTTGAGGAGCTATTCCCTCTACAATGTCGGAGTGGAGAATGTCGTTGTTTGTTATGGATCTGAATCTACGACTTTTTCGGTACGTTAACTGTCATGGTATTACTATCAAGAGATTCTTCATTCAAGCTTTGATTAGGGGACATACACTTATGAGGAGATTTCTGATAAGCCCGCATCCGTCTCCTAGTCAAATGTCGAGTTTAGTTGGTTGGTTTTTCGTTGATCTACATCTGATTTCGTTCTTGTCATCAAGTTAAATTTCTCGTTCCGTATCAAGTTTTTGTGCACTAATCGCGGCTTTGGTTCTAGCGCACGTCGTTATGACATGAGCTATTCCTATTCACTTACATCGTGTTTTCACAGGAAATTTAACTGTTCACAGAGATCGCATAGTCATTGGGGAGATGCGTTTTGCCTTCGAGCTTAATGTGAGTGGCATCTTGTAAAACGTCAAGTATGATTTACTCATGATTTCTTGATAACTAGAGCTTACAGGACATTTATGGCAATTTAACTATACAGTATATGTAGTGAACTGAGCGCCCATGCCCTCCCGAACGTAAGGTGAATGACGTCTTGCTGCGCGTCAAGTACGATTGACTCGTCGTTTCTCGACGACTATCGGGGCTTCCCAGCTTACTTTGGGATTGACGCGCTTTCGAATGTAGAGTCAATAGAATCTTCTGGATGTCGAGTTTGGTTTGATTGTCTTATGCTCTACCAGGTGATGTCTGTATCCTTTCTGGTGAAACCCATATCTCCGGGCCCTCCCCATGTGCGTTAGGGATCGGATGGCAGTTCACCCCAACACTTTCTGCTAGGCTCACATCTAGGCGCAGAATAGCTATGTCACAGAGTGTCCTTCTTTACAAGTCAACGGGCTGATACATACTCCTTAATGCTCTCCGCACACAGGATTTCACCAGCTTATACCTAACGTGCGAGATGCGGGACAATCTTCCACGTAGCCTGAGACTATCTGTGCATAGCCAATCCAATCAGAGAACCTCACGTCATCTGCTAGCATAGGGGGCCGAACAGTCAATGAGCCTATGCGGTCAGCTGGTACAACTCTCTCTACAAGAGGAAGTACCTGCCTCTAAGAGTCAAGCTTTGCCCTTGTCATTCGGAGTGTGTATCGCGTCAGTAAATGACGTGCGCAATGCACCCCACTTACCAGCAGAGATTGCATGATATTTGTATACGTATACATATTCTCGTCTTCTGCTTTTTTGCGTAATGACAGAAGCATATACGACAAACGTTTACTCCTGTCTGCCGTTAAGATGCCGAGAGATCCTAACAAACATCTGAGGAGAATAATATGTCAATTAACGACTCAGGAGGAGATGATGGGATTCTATGTATATCTCAGCGGCAAATATCACCCGAGAGAGATATCTATCTATCTTGGTATGTTTCCCACCATTTCCATGAACCCATTGACTGAGTTCATCACCGAATAAGCCACTGTGGGCATGTGAATACAACTGTCCTCGTCAATACGAACCTGGTGCTTCCTTACTTTAAGAAATAAGCCATTCTTCGCATACGGTCAAACTCTTTTGAGCGACTGGCGTGCTCAATGTTCCCGGCAAACTGTAGGGTCCTGCCCTTCTCGTGTTTACCAATGAAATGAATGACAGAAGCCTATGTCCAAAAATTATTACGAAAAACGTTCGAACAGGGTGTGTCATGTCACGCCCCCCCCATAATCCATGTATATCCTTTGTGTGTGTATCTCCCCGAGCATGCGGACTCGACATATGACAAATTTCTTTCCATCTCTAAATACATTAATCATAATCTCTTGTTTTGACGCGCCCCTGATTCGGGTCACTTCCGAGCTCACCGGCGCCGGGTACACCTTACCCCGAATCAACGGTAACTTACATACTGCGTACCCTCCTCCGGCGGCCCAAGGTTGTTCAGTGTCACTGCTCGGTCACCAATATGTTGCAAACCAATCTGTTAGCTAGATGCTGTGCAGCGACGGGGAACTTAGACCCCGCCGTCAACGGGCATTCATAGATCGGGTCCCTTCACATAGACACACGGTGATCTCCCGTGTCTTGTCTTCACAAATTAGTGTTTGAGGGTCGAGCCGGATTAAGTTAGTTCTCCGAAGCGCTATTCAATGGTTCGATATGTGTGTTTACATAAAATGGAGGTCTCCATTATATTTAGCGCCCATATGACCCTATAATTCGAACCGCCAAGCTCATGTCCGGGAACAGTTCTCCACCATCACTTCATTCATTTGTTTTTTTTTATTTAGTACTTTTTCGTATGTCAGACCACTCATTTGTTTTCCAGTGTCACATACGGTGAGCGGCGGCGTTTCTCGCACGCAATGTCATCGTGTGGCGTTCATCACCATGCGGTTCTGTTCTGTTCTCTTTAGCTCTTGTCACGCCCATACAAAGACCTCACCACGTCCACGTCGAACTTTCAAGCTTCAACTTGGATGATCACAGATAACTTGAAGTATGTCGCATCGCGGAATTGGAAATCGGATTGTGGAATGTGATCTCCGATTAAACCCGGGTGGTGACGGAATGTTTGGATCCGTATGTTTCCTTCGCAATTCCTTCTTTTCTCCGTCACGACTGTGCTTCTCTTCTTTTCTTCCCTTGATGAGCAGTTCATGTGGCTTTCTCGGAGTCAGTACGTCGTGCTGCCCCGGTGCACCGGCGCTTAAAGATTCCGAAAGTAATACGAGTACTTTGCCGCTGACTCATTGAACAGAAGATCACTGTTGTGTCGCTTGGAGTTCGACTTTGAGTACAGCGACTAAGGGCCAATGTGACTGTCGCCATACTCATAGGATGAGATCATCAATCGCAGATTATCCCACACTACAGTCATCCCTTTCAAAGCACGAATAGGAGCAGCTCTCAGCCATGTGAGTTTTTCATATCGATTGTTAGCCGCCTCGAACCTGCTCGCCTCCGATCAACGACGACACGTTACTTGCCAATCCTTTCTTAGATAAACAGAAGTCTCTCCAGTTGTTCTCCCAGGAAAATAAAAACATCCGTCGAGTAACACGACCTGATCGAGGGGCGCCCTGGACAAGGCACCTATACATAAGGGCACGTGTTGAACGCCGTCCACCCTCCCTTCTTCCTCCGCTCTCCCCCTTTTCTTGAATTCCCAATGTCAGCCATCGCCGTCTTCTCTGGATAACATTAACAGGAACGGTTGAGTCACATGCCTGACTTTCCCAGGCTTATGGTTCCCTTATGCAGGGTCGCGACTCAGTGATTCAAAGCCTTGTTGTACCGCAGAGGCGAGCTCCATATGGGGCATTCTCGAACCACGCCACAACTCTTCTCGAAACTTGACGATCTACTATTTTCAAGTTTTGAATTGAGCCTCAAAGGTCCGTCATTCTAGAATTTAGAAGCGCCTAATTCCATACGCTCTATGGTGACCGTACTAACGGGGAAGGGAGCAGTTATTCTTGGTCAACTGATGCTCCGTTTCCAAGCCACCACGAACCCCGTCTTTCACTAACGACCAAGGACATTCTGGAACTTTAACCGATACGCGAAACACGACTGCACCTTATTATATATGGACTCCACTTCTCTACACAACATATCCATAGTGACTGATAGCCATCTAGACTTTTGTACACGAGGAAGAAATTTTTTTAATTCGCCAGTCTGTCATAACCTTCCTATGTTTATCCTGCTGTCACCTCTTTTTCTATGTATAGGTGGTTGCACGGGTATCATATAGAATCCAAAAATGGGTGGTCTCGTTACACGAAATACTCAATTTCATGCGCTTGGCCCGGGACTGAAAGCACTGCGATAGGCCGGTATATCGGCGCGAGGAGCCGTTCACTTGACAACAGAGCTGCATGGTAAGGCCATCTACGTACATTGTATGCGGTGAGGTATTCGCAAACTGGCGCAGGTATATCTGAACAATATTCGACAGTCCATGGGACAAGTACTTACACGAATTTGGGTCACTAAAGGTGCTTTCATTACTCGTGGTTATGCATCGGTTTCACTAAGGCAGCGTGTAGGGTATACTTCAAGTGGCTCCCAAGCATTGGGAATCGAATCAGAAGGTTACTCCTAATCTCCGTACATAGGATTTATACATTTGTAGGCCACAATCAGCGCTTGATCTCTGACTGTTCTATTATGGATACGCACTGCGCGGGCTCCTCCGGATCTTGAGAATGGTGCAGATTCTATCAAGACGTGACACGTGAGTTTTGCTCATTGTCTGAAACACTTTCAGTCTCTAATCCGTGCATATGCATAACTTATTACGCGTGAACTGAAAGAGCATTTGCACTTCCAATCTAAGTATGTACACCTGTAAAATATTGAATTCCGGTGGTAAGATAACGCCTATCTGACTTAATCTCGTCAGTGCAATTTCTCGCACCCTTTATAATGAAATAGAATGTCATATATATATCTCACACAACCCATACACCCCATCCATGTCGAATACCGTTCAACAAGCACCCACATACATGTCATATGATTAGATGTATGTGGGTAGCTCTCGGTAAGTAAAAGAATGTTGATGGAACGGGGAGAGGTAAATCAACGTTTTTCCATACAGAATGGTATAAGATGTCCAGGCACTTCTTGCAGAGATACGACTAACTTCTGTTATTCTGATTAAGATATTACACCTCCCTTCCTTTAACCCGTTCTTCATATGTCTACACCGATCACGGATCGATCTCCGGGATAGGCCAGCATCAACATATAGCCAGAGAGCAACTGATATCCATATCCACAAATTGGAAGCACCACATAGCATCCAGGTGCAATAGATACGTAACCGTAATTTCATCCTATATAAATATAGACGTACCACTGGATATGGAGATACTCGCGCCGGTGAATGCATAGCCCTGACTTTGGAAATGTTTAACGGCGTAAATAGAATTAGACTCGACTCGTGGCCGGCGCGAGAAGTACCCAAAAAGCGACAGAAAAGTGAAAGTATATCACCCAACGACGTTGTGGATGGTGCGCAGCCATACTATTGGCGCGTGACCGAAACATGCACTCGCCTGTTTGTGTAGGTCCCGGATTGCGATACGAGCAATACAACAAGCACCACGAGAGGCTGAGAGTGGCATTACATTGCGAACTGCACGGGTATCCTGAAAGGTCGAATCCTCACTGAGATCAAATTTCGTCCTGAGTCTGAGGAAAATCAGAATACCAGTAAAATATTTCCAAAACGGCGAATCCATGCAGGGGATAGATATAAAACGATGCAATGTCTCCGAGATTGCTACATTCCAGCTGTCGGCTGCGTGAGAATGACCAACATGGTGCAGCTCCGCCCATTCTCCGTTCGGCAAGGATGAACCGCAAACGTCTTACTCCCGATAAGTACCACATTTTTGCACCCCCGAGGGCGGGAGGAACTATGTGGCATTGTTGTAACGGAGGACACATCGTACAGCGTACCACGTTTAACGCGTAAAGGCTCGTTATGCTTGGAAGACCATTTAAAATAATAGGATACAACTTCAGAAGGTACCAGGGCCGCCAAGCGTATCGGTGAGAAGGAGGGCCTAAGGGTGTCCCAGAATACCCGGGTCTTGGGGGTCGCGGAGCGTAAAGGTCAGGCAGATGCATCGTATCACGATTGCATGGCGTTCGCCTCCAGACAATTGGGTGAAGTTCGACTGTATTTATCGCAACTGATGGACGCCATGACTGACAGAGCTCAAATATCGGGAATGTTGTGTGATTTCCAAATGCTCCTGTCGGTGACTGCCCAACAGGATAGACTAATTCATGGATACCATATAGAAGGTACACTTAGTTGATAGGAGAGTGAGTCTAACAGAAAAAGACAGTGATAGATGAAACTCACGAGCCTGACATGTCAAAGGAAGGAAAAAGGCGGCAGATCCCGGCGGCGAAGAGTACCCACATTCATGAGTAAAGCTATGGATAGCAACAAGACGCCTATACACCACGTAGGAGCTTGTGCCGACATCAATATCAGTGTAGTACAGGAAGCATGGAACGTTGCAATAGCCTCATAAGAGTTCCGACGCCAGCGTAGTTACGATTACTTAGGAAGAACACCTCAAAGTAAGGATCCTTCCCCTGAGTGATGGGCAAATGTCGAGATGCGTATGTCAAACGATATGTCAAAAAATTGTCAAACGAAGAAAAGCGGATTAGAACCGTATAGAGAATCGCGATGAATGATCAGGATGAGTTATTCAGCAGATTCCATACAAGAAGCGCCGAGATGTGTCCGGAGGGTTGTTTTTATATATAAGAGGAACACCGAGAAGCTCATCGCAGTCAGGAGGAACGTTAGGTTGAAGAATTTTCGAAGTCGCGGCTGGGATTCGGAATTCTCTCGGCCCGGGTCGCCACGTGGCTGCCCTCCTACGGGCGCCTTCAGATTTCCTTTTTCGTATGTAACTGAAAAGTGAGACAAGGTCAAGGGGAGAAATATACTCTACGAATATACTCTACGTGAACTATCAGTTCAGTGACATAAGGATACATTAAGACAAATTATGGCACAGTGTTAAGATGGGATACTTAGGTAAATGTGTAGTTCGATGTAGCGTACTGCGTGCGAGGACGTGAATTATTCAGCCAACAAGCGAAACCCTGATGAATGCATCGTTAGGGCAGTTCTCAGTCCTGGGAATTCCATGAGCCAGCATTCAAAAGCGGAAAACAAGAGAATGTGAACCCTCATGTGCGCGGCTGGCGGAGGTCCTGGAGGTGGCACATAACCACTACTAGGTACTGATGTTGACTGCAAAAATTGTATGAACATCAAGACCTGTACGACATCGTATGAGTACTAACAGTATGTGGAGACTCTTCAGGCTTGTATGGTGGTGGCGGCGCATCATTCGATGGATTGACATACTGTGGCTGCGCCTGGGATATTGGAATAGCTATATTTGGCCGCATCTGGGGTTCTCCGTATCCCACTGGCAAGCCGTACTGTTGGGCTACCGGCAGAGGTAACCGAGGCTTAGGCCTGCGCCGACGAGAGCATCCGCCTCTCCCGCTATCCTTCGCAGCATAGTATACAATAATCATTATGATGATGAAGCCGATAACACCTAACATGACGGGGAAAGCGATTAAATATGTGCAGTGAAAGGTTCGTGTCACGCACCACCAATGATGCCGCCAATCAGCCTCTGAGTGCGGCTATAATGATAGTAGTATCCTTGCGCACGACAAGGCGATATTAGGGACAAAAAAGCCAAAATTGAGAGGGATAGTGTTGAGGAGGGCATCATAGGAGGAATGTAAAACCTTCAAGTTCTTGTTCGCCTTTATGAATGTCACACTCACGTGACAAACGCGTGATGTTATAGTACTCTACTATTTTAAATTTTTGACGAGTGCTGTGAGGTCAAGAACTTAGCCCAGCCCATGGATAACAACCCCGGATAAATTTGGGAAATAAATGGATAGTTAGTAAAAGACACCATGGACATAAGAATCTCACAATTTAAACATTTGATTTCGTACCTAATTGCACGATTACTATGCCAAAGGGCGATCCACATCTTGAATTGAAAAAGGCGTAAGTTATTCGGCAAGTAAGACTGCAAATTCATCGTGCACTCCCTGTGAAGGGGACGAAAGGACGCTGGTTGATCACTGGAAGAATGCTCAGGTAAGGTGACTCGGAATAGGCTGTAGATTAAAGAAATACTTAACTCAGGAAGGAGAGGAGCTGATAGAACAAGGCGCAAGGTATAATACGGTATACAACCGAGAGAGATTATGAAGGAATACGATACTGTGTGCACATTCAACTGAGAACAAGGTGAATATTCGAAAGGGAAATTGGAGGCTTACGATTTGGGTCATATGTATCAATAGTCAGCACTTGTTGCTTGAGAGGAAGGTCATATCAAACTGTGTAAGATTATATATTCAGCATTTACGAGATATGTTCATTCTCGCCGATTCAAGCGACGCACTCAAGATGCACCGGGGCTTGCAGTGACATTGTCACGTACCGTGAGTACGTTTACATTTTTCGTGCGATGCGGGCTATATTGGGGCGATCATTAGACTTTTGTTTGACATTGGTTTGACCAAAATGTAAACGAAGTGCTAGGATGGAAGTAAGGATGGAGGAACGAGAATGGCGTTACCTGTCACAGATATGTCACAGTATTTTTGTTCTTTTTGTCCTCCGACTTGCCCCTCTATCCATGGCCTCCTCATATTCCGCCTACTGAACTACCAATACACCTGGCTCTTAACGGCTTGAGCTCTTCAAGCTCTATCTACAACAATTATCTCACTCCGGTACCCGAAATGTGCCTTTTTAACTGGTCAGGTTACCTTTCCTCGTGAGCGCCGAGCATGTACATTTTCTAACGAGACATACACAATTTTAGGCTTTGTGTGCAACTTCGTATAGGTATTTCCGCCGTTGAACACGCCAGACGATGGAGGAGTCATGAGTCTTCGATCAACATAGTTTGGGTTCGGTTGGCGCATTTTTCCATTGACAACTGAGGATTTACAATCAACGTGGAGGGTTTTCTAGCGCATCTCTTTCGCCCAGAAATGGTTTGATATGTCGCACGCAGCCTACAGCGCAGGAGTGTCGGTTTAATTCAGGTACGTCTTGTTTGGCCTACCCGACCCATCCATCCCATGTTGACTTTTATCCCAGGCCCTCTGGACACCTTTCTATCTCTCTCCACTTCAGCTTATTCTTCTGAAGCCCGCCCTTTTCTGTCCGTCATCCCAACATACCCTAACCTACACCCACACCCATTGCATATGCCACGTCATCGCCAACTGTTCTCGCATACCGCCCTATTCAACCACCCAAGCACAACTGATCACCATTGGGGCCACAACAACAGGCGCTCCTGCTGCGAGTGGGGATCGACGCATGTACTGCAGGCCCAGCATTGGTATTGACAATAACAGCTGTAGGAAGAGGCGTGTTGGCGAGCGCGAGGATAGTGGTGGTTGTACCACTGGTGCTACCTTTTGTGTACATCTGCTATGCCATCGCAGCCACCTTCGCTGCAAGATTCTCCTGGTGAGCTGCCATACCTCTCAGCATCACCTGTGAAATTGATGAGGGACTAGGGGTGTGGACGGTGTTTGGACGGTGTTACGATGCAAGTGGCCGGGCTATGAATACTGCCCAGGTCGCTTCCTTTGCTGCAGGAGTGAAGAGTAAAGAACTGCCCCAGCCTCCTCTTACCGTGTCTTCTACGGCTCCAATGTATTGGGATGTAGACGGGGTTTTGGCTGCTCCTAATCGGTGAGCAGCTGCTTCTTACCTTTTCTGCAGATACGCGGGATTTGGGTAACAGAGGGCGTAGCCTGCCTTCAACTTCTCTCAACGAGTAGCCCCAGTGTCAAGTTTCGCATTGTTAGCTTCATCAAGGTCTATGACTCCGCCCAGGTTATACCTGCCTCGCTCCCTTTCGGTGCATCTTCGTTACACTCAGGAGCATGTTTACGCGTCCTTTTGTGTTGCTTTTTTGCCTCTCGTTCGGTCGCAACCTGTACTCCCGACTAAACTGACATCTCTTTTCAAGATATAACGACCAGCTCAAAACCAGTACAAGCATTGAGCGGATTCAACCTTGCCCTTGGGCACCTTCGTGCTCGCCGACCCCTGGTGAGATTCAATCGCCACCCACTACTCACCTTTCTCAGCTGATTTATGACTTGGTGGCAGCGCCCACGTCTGTACGCGCCTCAGGGCACCGCCCCTAGAACAATCAGTGGCTTCGACTACTGGGAGCATCTCCGCGTGTACGCAATGGTGGCTGCTCAACCCAAGGCATATAGATGTTAGGATGGGGTGAGCTGGGGAGGCAAAGTTCAATCGACGGGCGTTATCTGTAGAAGTGCAACTATGGGTGGTCATGAGTGCTGAGGTGGCAACTGTGCATTGGAGTGCGGAAACTAGGGACATTCCTGCCCGCCATAATACTGATGAAGGTGGAGAATGTTATAAGAGCCTTTTGTCAATGGGATGGGGAATGATTCAACCATTGACATCATATATTGATTACTCCTGTGTTGTTTTCTGTGCACTGCAGAGTCTGCCTTGAAAATGTCAAAAGAAATCTTAACTCATGCTTCCTTTTGTTGCCTAGGGTAATACTGGTTTTTGCTTCGTTCTTGACAGTTTCAATTTTACTAACTGCACTTGCTAACAATGCTGTATTACAGGTCATCAAACATCTCTTTCTATTGAACTTTGTAACATGGATCAATCATGGTTGCTGAGCCATCTAGTGGATTGCAGTGGGGCTGTACAGGAAAGCTGTGAAAAGCTTTGAATTCCAAATATACTCAGAAATGGATGATATGTGTAACTCTGACTTAGGTCAGAGTACTTGTCACTTATACCAGATATGAATGTGTGCCAAATGTTTTCTTCACATTGACATATTTTACTGACTATGTTAGTATTTTGTATCTAGTATAAACATAGTGCAGTTTAACATGACTAGGTATGTTATATTATTTACACAGTCTGGATCCCAACATTTTCCGGCACTACCTGGTCCCATATTTCTGTGCTGGAACTATCTAGTGCATATCCAACATTATTCTGCATAGCAGCTGAATGGAAACTGGGAAAGCTTTCAATTATTGATACATTGGTCCGAATAATGATCATGACTATGAAGGGAAATAGTGGCTAGTTTACTGCAAGTGTCAGATTGATTAAGACTCCATGATATTGGATTACGAACCACAGCACTAAAGAAACAATAATTGAACACATAAAAGGCAATGACACTAGTTGGTGATTTAGATGGTATAAATGCAAAGACAATGAGTGGGGCCTATAATAGAAGCTACTTTATAAGTACTGACACAGCCGGATACAATGCAAAATATTACAAACCTGAAATGTGCAAAATGCAAGGCCAGACTCCACAAGAATAAGCATTATCCATTGTCCTCTTGTCATGTGATGCTTTTGTCCCAAATTATATGCATGGCGGTACACTCTAGAAGGTTTCTCAATAATGGAAAAAAGATATAGCATCCCATACCTACATAAATTTATAAAGAATCAAGAGAGTGGCAACCAGGTTTGTGGCAAATGAGAAGCAAAATCCAGCAGTGTCAAGGATGTTTGATGGTGTTATAGTACCAGTGATATTAATTAGTTTTGTGGCAGGGCTACTGTTAAGGATTAAGTCTGGCATGAAAAGCCCTACATATTGTGAGAAGATTGCCATCTACCTTGGCAAAGGTAGGTGAACATACCAATGATTTCCACAAATACTAGAAAGCATGGTACAAGTCTTGCCCACTTCTGGTCAGGATACAGAACCCAAGCTCGCCAAATCACAATACAGTCATTGATGATTAACTAGATCCTGTTATTTGAACATATTGCTGATGGGTGAGACTGATGATCCTACTTGTATTAGTTCTGCCCACTGCTGGATGATGAGATAAGGGGCTGTTGCCCAGTTCATTGTTCCTCCTGAAGCCTGGTTGGTCAAAGCCCCTCTTATTTGCTCTTTCAGCAAAAAAACAGTGACAATGGTGTTGATAGCATGAAGTAGGTATGTTGCCACCATTGCTGTTAATAGGACTTTTCTCTGTATTGTGCTGCGTTCTTGGCCTCTGTCATGTCAAATATGAATAGGAACCCAGATGCATATCAGGCAACTCACATGTTTAGATATATCCAAACAATGAGAAGGCCTGTTGCAATTCCTGCAAAGATACTTGTGAGAAAAATCATAACCAATAGGAACTTGTTATACCAAAGGAGAGAGTGAGAAGTACCGCAGATGGGATGCTGTGACCTAGAATAACATGAAGATCCTGGAAACATGTACACTCTTTGGGTGTCACTGGGTATTGATATAGGGTATGGGCCAGCACACAAAATGGCTCACCCTTTATATAACAGGACCTTGCGTTACAGCAATAGGTTGATGAATTGATAAAACTGTATCATCTGTATCAACATCCGTGAATAGACAAGCAAGCAAATTGTCATATAAGTAGCATTCATTAACCCAGAAATGTCACTACCATAGGCTCAATTCTGTAGTGCAGTTTTACATACTTAGCAGTAATCTCAATCTACAGCAAGTATTGCATGCTGTGGTAACTGGGGCGGAACAATGGAGAGGTGATACCGGCCAGTGCCTGAACAGCCGCACATGCTGAGTACATACCTTTGCGCTGATGGTGTGCGTCACCACATATTACTGCGGGAGCTATATAGGCATCGTGGCTTGCTATACGAGGGAGAAATTTTGCCAATAAAAAGAAGGAACATGGAATACTCATGCTCGAGCGCCAACCTTCAATGCGTAACCATTCGATTTGTCTTGCATCCAAACGCTGACGGCCCTGTTTGCAAAAAATCGAACTCGTTCTATTGCACAAGACAGCAATATAGTAAATGAAATATACTGTGCTTACAAGCTGTCTCAGGCTCGAGGGTATGTTCAACAAAGCTGTATATATGCGTTTGTTTGATGCGACTTGAAACCTATGGTAGACCAACTCGTAAAGGCTGCCAAGGCTACTGTTTTGACTCATGACGAGCTTGACCTTTCCCTCCCTTTGTCATGGTAACGCCGCCAGTGCACGTCGGACAGCAAGTCTTGGTGATCAACAGAGGTGAGGCACGTGGGAATTTCCATAGCTTTTTTTGTCATTGTGCTTAACAATGACAAAGGCTTCTTGATCATCGACGTTGACAACCGCGACCTTCAGCCAGCACAGCTAAGCACATGGCCACTGGGCCTCGAGCTTCAAGCACCGAGATTAAATATGTCCCCTACGTGTCTCTTAGGTTTCCAGCGGAAATTGATTCCGATGAACGTGACAGTGAACCCACCCATCGCACTTCGTCCTGAATGCGGAAACTTTAGGAGCCCACAGTAAGCACGATTCAGCCGTCGAACGGTGCGTTACCCTACTCTTTAGTCCGTAGTCCGCGAGACAGGAGTTGATAATTCCCTAGTATTCTCGATGAGAGCCGTGGAGGGACAACAATAGGTGCAATTTCAAGCTTTAATGGTTATTACCGACACTTCTTAGCCTATCTATGTAAGGCCCGCCGTCCCGGGCATATCGGAGGACGTCCACCTCATCATCAACACCGTCAACAACCTATACTGGCACTAGCTCCTGTAGCAGGGGACCTGCATAAGTCCCAGGCATCGTTGTCGCACGGCCAGCCACTTGGCCTCATATGTTCAAGCTTCAGGCCAGGCACTCTATGATTGGTATGTCTCTTGCATGTTTTTCAGCTCTGAGTAGACGAGATACCTTCTGACGGAACTGTCAGTGAATTTATCCCCAGAAGTTTGACCTCGATCATCACGTCGCCTCGACAAAGTCTCATTTGCCCCACCCGTGCTCCGGACTGAACTGACCCCCTGTTTTTCATTTTATTGCGAATCGGTTCAAATTGTCGAGTGATGAACGGTGATGGGATTTGGACTGACTCTAACCTTTCCTTAAGCGATTGTGCCATTCATGGCCGTACATACCTCAGCGTCGCCCCTACGTGGACCGGTGACCCTAAAGATCGGGGTTATCTACACGCGTATGCAATGGCGGCTGCTAGAGCGATAAGTACTCTTTGTGCAGGCGTTTTGTGTGGATACTGAGGGTGGGGGGAGGGGTTATGCAGTGGAGCACAAGGGCTAGGGACATCTGGCCTGCAATGAAGATCACATTGGCGAGGGGTAGAGGCGAATAAACTTCCTAATCGTTTGAAATACATGTTATGGCCCACCCCGCCGTGACTCATGATCATAATCTATAGCGATCGATTGGCCCTAGTCTTCACGTCCGAAGTTAACCTTCAATACACGAAGTTTGATGACGTCGGGAGAGGCACGTTATCCGCTATACGACTCAACCCTAATCCAGAAGATATAGCATGAATCATCTATGTTGAAAAGGTGAACCATAGGTATGTTTAGATGTGTGAGCAGGCACCCGATGGTTAATATCAAAATTTGAATACCGTCGACTAGCCGGAGTAGAGAGCGAATTGTGTTGAGCGTGCTGTATTTTGGGGACTTCAACGCCAAGCGACGGTCAATTTGTTGCAGTCAGACAATCCACAGGTGTTTTAACGGCGTTCCATGAGATGTTTACCTGGTGGAGTGCAGCTGATCATAAGTAGTCGGCAACATGGGTTCCGGCTCTTAGCGGACCGCATACCGCCGGCCCAATTTCGGTGTTTGGTTGTGCTGTCTACTACTTTTCCCTCTTTTTTTTTCTTTTCATGCATGAATCGACATCATCTTTTAACCGACACCCAGCCACTGGGTGTGGAGGAAACTGACGCACTCCCCGACGCGCTGCGTGTGTAGCGCTTCTTTCGCCATTATCTCCAATCAATACTGAGCAGTGATTATAATTAGGTTTGACTACCAACACGACCTTCTCGGGAGCCGGTATTTCACCCTTTTCCTTTTACTATTAGGTAGTATTCCCTTTGTTTGCTACCACTGTACCAAGGCCTGATGTGTGACTATTTTTTGCAGTGCTCCCACATATCCAAGTCCTCTCTCCGCGTTCTTCGCAGGTAACGCGGACGTAGTGTCTCGAATGTGGGCTGCAGAGAAAAGGACTGTATGTTGGTATGTCACTGTTATACGTCGCTTTGTTTAAGTTTCAATTCCCCTTACACCTCTGAACCCACAGAATATCGTATCCTCATTCCGCCATGCCTATCACCTCTGCACTTTTGTTCTGCAAAAAACGCCAGCCTTAATCATCCGCCGCTTTTCGCTGTGGCCGCCCTCGAGTATTTGAAGTGCACCTGCACCGTTATCGCAGCTGTATCTGTCGGTATAGCGGGGTTGTACCAGCTGTGGTTTACGACATCCTCCGGCGAGTAGGAGTGCTTTTGTAGACGGGGAGGCGTACTTGATGGGAAGTTGCGGCATGAAAAATGGAGCATAGGGCCCAGCCATCTTCGGCAAGTACTACTTATTCCTTTAACCTTCGTTTTGTATTAGTTTGGAGACGTTCGAGACGCGAGTTGTGGTTCTTTGATTATGATAGACCCCTGTCCTGGGTTAGCTCTCCAGGATCTCCGTCTCCGACACTCTCTACTGTTGCTGCCTCGTTGTCGCACTTCAGTACATGTTCGTGCGCACCCTTTATTGCCTTTTACCATCTCTTTCTTTGCATCCATTGCTGTTCTGGACCTAATTGACATCCTGTCCTCTTCCTCTCTACAGCTACCTCCAGATCGTCCTCACACGGCGAGCTTTCTTAAATGTCAGATGCACTCCGCACGGTCATGCTACCCTTGCACAAGTCGGCCTGGTCACGTCACTATTTGGTATCACTACCATATACCAGTGCTTCTATAAGGAGTGCTTTGACGACCCATATCCGCTACAGGCAATATCAACTGGCAACGCACTCGCCTCAGGTGATTGTAATCAGGTGGGAATGGTTTCTTCAGTTGGCCGGTTCAAATGGACGAACATTGTCATTAGAGGATTCCCTCGGAAGCCATTGTCGATGAAAAAATCGTTCGTTCAAGCCGGGGTAGGAGGGAGCAGTTTGAAACATGCTGCGGGTGGCTGGGCTGAGTGCTTCTTTTGGTGGATCGTTTAGAGTTTAATACTCCTGACATGGTGGGGACAATCGGTCAGTCATTCTTTCATACCTTGAGCGTCGTTCGCTCCATACTGCTTCCTATTTGTCGTTAGCTTTCTTACATCCCAGCAATACATATCTGCCTGTCCACTTTATCGGGAAGGCGTACGATCATGCCATGCCACGAATGTGGCCAATATTCGCTCTATGGTCTTGGAACTGCGCTGTATGCGACTCTTTGAGAGCTAGTGCGAGGAACTGTTCTCCCACATTATACTACTTGAACCGTACCAGTACATGAGCTAAGTGCCACAGTTGTCATTTGGTTGTCATATCGATGTTTGGCATTGTCGTTGATTTGATCATGCTCAACGACGGTTGCATCATTCCGCCATCCCCGGCCTACAATCGCCAACTATAATGTGCACAGAACGCCGAGTAATTTCCTTGAGGATTCTTCTCCCAACCCACGCATATCTGCCCTTCCCCCCCGTCTGAAAGTGGTTTTTCGCCGTACAGGAATCGAGGTATGATAGGCTTAACGAACAATGCAATGATATTGACTGATAAACTTCGACCTATGTTTTGCTACGTCCACGTCAGGTTACCGTATAAGCCTGCGTCCATTATGAGAAATTTTAGGTATGCTATAATTACGGGCATGCGCAGATGATCACTGACACATATTTTCGTTGAATTATAGCATTTTATTTACATCTCTTCGCATGTCCTCAAAGAAACAGCAACCTGAAGACGATGACTTCATCGATATGATTGAAAATGTGGCAGCTAAAGACAGTTACTACGTACTATCTGACGGTGATGCTATTACTGCCAAAGATCGCCTGAAAGACGTCCAACAACACCTGTTGAAGCTACAGGAGGGTAAAAGGAGCGGGAGAACAGCGAAAACCATATTGGAAAAGAGGGCTCACGCCTTGCAATTTGCACTTGCACCTCACAGACGTCTCCCGGTTGAGATACTAAGGAGCATCTTTCTGATGTTGTTCAAGCCTCCAGTTGGTTCCCCTCCGGTCATCATAAAGCCGATACTGGAGCAAGTGCCTTGGGTCATAGGCAGAGTGTGCTCTCGTTGGAGGTCCATTTCTAGAAACGACAAAGATCTTTGGTTGAAGGCTCTGCTTGCTTCCCAACAACACCATAATATATCCCTTGCTTGCGACATCCTTCCACCATTTGTCGATCTTACGGTAGTGGGTGAAGTATCGAGTACAGATGTACTATCCCTTGCGACATGCCTATGGCGGATCAGCAAGCTTGATATATCGTTAGATGCTGGGGTGTACAGTGACCTACTCGATGCCGTTGAGGGACACTCATTTTCTCGGATAAAATCGGTGGGATTTCACCTCTTGGACACGCCTCAATACTTTCAAGCCGTAATGTGGCGCCCCCGCTGGCAACGAGTCAACGCTTTGAGGTTCGGTGGTGATCTAACGCTCAGCTTGACGCCATGGAGCAAACCTTCAATATTATCGACTTTCATGAAAAACATGGATTTCCCGTGGATGTCACTTACAACCCTTATCAGCAACCATGCACTCAATCTTAACGATACACTATTTCTCCTGAATAAATGTGGTAATCTTCGAAAGTTGGACGTCACATTTGACGATTACGATATATCCGCTCCTCCCGATATTCCGCTTCGACTGCCGCCACTTCTGGAGTTAAAGTTATCATGTCACCTTCCTCTACCGTTTGCAACATCTCTAAAAGCGTACGGCCAGTTAGAGCTCCTTCAAAAGCTTTCTCTCGGGGACACCGTTGATGTTGATGGTTCTGTGCTTTACAAGATAGTCCGAAAATGCGAGAGTTTGGTTTACCTCGAAGCTCCCGCCTTGCCCCCGGACAGCAGTTCGTTCCCCACAAGCCCTCTCTCTCTCTTACATTTGAAGAATCTCGTGTTAATGCCCGCCAAAGATTTCTGGATAGCTGGGATGATTATGGCTCCTGCTCTTGTTACTTTGCACGTATCCTTTCAAAGCGAAATCGATGCACAGAACCTTACAAAGATGATTCTTGCATCACACTGTAAACTTGAAGTCGTCTCGATCATCTCGCTCATGAGCATGGTCTCGCCTTTTATCCATTTCCGCATGCATGGCCTTACTGGGCTTCTTTCTGCCTTGAAAACGCTTCCTGCACTCCAAATAAATTGTCCGCTGTTGCGTAACAAATCCGAAGCCCTCGATGGCTTTACTCATGGCCTTCTATTACCCAATCTGAGGACAATGGATTGTGTGAATTTCCCGCCGAGTGGTCTTTTGGAGATGCTGGAGCTAAGGTTGATGGTCCCTGGTAACGCCCTCAGGAGAATTACTGGTAATGACAATATCACTCAAACGATCCCGCATCCCGTACGTACTCAAGCAGACTTACTGCACAAGCAATATGGGCTTGACTTGGCGGTCTTGTATTCCGCGATGCCGAGTATGGTGGTTGGCCCAGGATATGAAGCGCACCGCTCAAAGAGTTGGACCATGGTTTCTTCACACGAGGCTAAAAGTAATTATTCGTACCACCGTGGGTATGTTATGGTTGACATACATTGCTGAGTTTATAACTTTGGTCAAATCAGTCAACTTAGGCGTAATTCGTAACGTGATGTGGCGGCGTAAGCCCTGTCACTTGATTTTAGGTGACTCTTTCTGCCCAAGGTGTTGAGAGAAACGACGGCATGGGGAAAAGTACACCAACATTCATGGTCGACGTTTTTCTGGCCTAACAAAGAAAGTGATTGAGAGCAAAAAAAGTGATTGACAGGTCAGAAATGTGAAAACAGTTATCGATATATGAAACGGTCCACCACTCAGCCATATTGAATCCACCATTAACGTTCGATATACTATGCATGGCCAAAACTACGCCGTTGAGTAGCAGATCACTCTTGACAATCCTCTTCTCTTTCGTGACTCGCCATGGACGCGCTAGAATCGCTGTCCGTCATTCACCATGTCCCGTCCACGAGGGCTATTCGGGGGCAGAGAGGCGCCGACGACCATAGTATCCTTATATCGCGGAGTTTTGGTGGCATTGTTAAATAGCTATATGCTCGGGGGCTATCAGCCAGACCGCTGCACAAGAGAAACACTCAAGATGAATAATGGTGGAACCTCTAAGCCATTGAAAGGATGGGCGCTAGGACGGCAAAAATGAGTAAGAGTCTGAAAATGTCGTTGATAACGAGCGTACGGCCAACAATCAATTCAAAGCAAATGGTGCCCTTGAAGCCCATGACGAAGAGGAAAGACATACTCAGCCCAAGTATATTCCACGTCGTCTAGACCGGGTTTGCGGTTACCACCTACGCATAAATGGCCACGACAAGGTCCGGAGAATGCTGCTCGCGCCCGCGCCTGATGCAGGTACCTTGGCTTGGAAAGAACTACCGGTATCACCGCCGTACAACCAAGCCTCGCGGTACGGCGTGCAGCCCTACGAGCAGCCGCAGTGTCTTCGGGAAGTCTAGGGATTATTAGAGGTACTAGATAGAAAGGTATGCCGTAATGGTTAGGTCAACGTAGATGTGACATGACGTGAAAGAAAGACAGACCACGGCGAGCCCCACCAGCAGTAAGGGAAAAAGACAGTAGTGGATAGTAGACGTTAGTGTTGTAAATAGAATACTCAGTCGTGTTATGGAACGACTGTATTACTGTAAGTACCTGTTGTAAATAGAATACTACAGTACTAGTCAGTATGCTGTAAGGTGATATATATATATATATATGAACGTACCTCAGTCGTGTTATGGAACGACTGAGGTAGAATAAGCCCGATCCCGATCATGTATATCTATAACTATACAGTACCATTTCTCGATCTCTTTTGCGCCTCCTCTGATGTCACGGGGTCATCACGTGAACACGACGCGTACCGCGATCCCGTCTTCAACAGTTAGAGATAGAAGTATCGCAGTAAAAACACGAGCGGCATTACGACTTAGCATCCATGTCATAGAGGGGGATGGGGGAGATACGATGTGGGAGAAAGTGGGAATAAATAGACGGATTCCGAAGAATCATTAACATCACGTGCACGGTGAGGCGCGTCAACAAGCTATCACGCGTTGTGGCCTTGTAAAGGCTTTTCAGTGTAGGGATGTCAGTGGTTTTACGGAGCGCTTCTGACGGCTGCCACACGAAGGATGAGAATTGGGACTTTCGAGTCCGACTCCGCCCTATTCAAGGCCCTTTGTTATTTCAAGGTTCACAAATCGGATTAGAGCGGGCAGTTGGAATCACAGTTGTGGAAGGTGTGTCACTAGAATATGTTTGATACAACGCTCACTCTACATCTCATACGACTGAAGAAGAAAAGGTTGTTTACATTGCTCAGCGACTAATTTTAACCACGTTCCCCACCAAAAGAGTCGAAGTTGTCTTGGTGATCCTTTAAGCGCTGCATAACCTTCAAAACTTCGTGATCCCAATCAGTACGTAAGCAAAGCAGAGTCCCGAGGATGGCACAATAGACGAGGGAAGCGGTAATTCCTATCCATAGACCGTGTAGGCCCATATCGCATTTGAATGTGAGGTACAAGCCCAGTGGACATCCTAGATGTAAAGGAATCGAATCGGCGGCTGTAGGCTAGGCAAGAAGATATAAAAAGTGAGCGAACCAATCATGTAATAGGAACTGTGCGATAAATGAGTGGCTGTACTGAAAGCGGAGCAAAAACGTTCACCTGAGATTAAGAAGGGCACTGGTGACCTGGTGGTATTCCTTTCAGCGTAGGAAGCAAGACAAGGTTAAGTTGTGGTACTTACCTGCCTGCCCCGAGCCCTGAAGATACCCCCAGTGGCAGTGGCATTTCCCTCGAAAATTTGAAAAAGGGCAACAAGTGGAATAATAGATGCCACGAGTGCGGCGACATCTGTAGATGATGAATCACCACTGAAGGGAAATCAAAGATGACGTGGAGAGGTACCATTATCGTCCGTGAAGAGATAGCCCCATTGCTTGCGTAAGGTCAATAAAATGGTGCTATTTCGAGTAGAAGTATACAAAGTCAGTATTTATTTGAGAAAGAACTGAATCTGCACACCTGGAAGTGGCTGAGAACACCAAGGCTACGATGATGGTCATATTCGAGGCAATCCTGGCACGTCGAGCGTTTCCTTCACCCAAGAGATTTCCAATACTATTTGTACTGTGCATCTAGCATCTTCAAAAGAACACGACTGTGGACATACCGAACTGCACTCGCTACAGATAATGCCAGAGGTGCCTGGTACATCAACTTGGTTGATGAAAGGAGTATGGATTGCGCTGCAAGAGGAACAGGCCCCAACCTATTCCAGATATCGACGTGGGTGTTTGATCAGATAATGAGATCGAAAAGCATACATGGAAGCGACCAGGACAAGGAATTCCCATGCCCACCGTTCCGTTGCACTCTGCCCTGCGCCGAATATAAGAAAGAAAGGAATTTATGACTGAGTATCGTACCGACGCCAGCTAATCCGAGACGAATCAAGGAACCAAAACTTGTAAACATCTTCCTTGATAACGGGTGCCACGCTGTGCCAGGAACCCATACAACACCATATACTATCGATATCAATGATATAAGGTAGAAACATATTACCGAGGCTATGGGTGCACCAATAAATCCAAGCCTGATGGGCCGCGGCCCCCACACTGGGAAGATTTAAGCTCGATTTGTGAAAATATTCGATGCTGAAACTTGCCTAGAAGGTATTTGAGGGGAATATCGATGGGTGCTACAATGAAGGTGATTCGTGTAGGTATGGCAAATAGGCCTGTCCTAGATGTCAACATATTGATCTACATTGAACATGCAATAAAATGGACACCTTGAGATTGAAAATAACACCTAGAAGGAGGGATACCGATAAGAAATATCAATGAAGGGGCTCAGCGTCAAACTCACCTGCTAATGCAGTTGAACGTATAAGCTAGATTTATATTTTTCAACGATAAGAAAGTTGAATCCGTAAATCCATACCTGGGAGCCCCAACGACAACCAGCGGAGGTACAGGGTAGCCAGACGAGCGACTTCTGGCTCTTGGTTAAACGATAGAAGGATGGCTTCCGCATTGAACCAGATTAAATACACAGGCTAGACTCGGTGGATCAGTTAACGCCTGTGCCAAGAGGGAGAGCCGTGCGTGGTCACGTTAAACCTACAACGAGGACGACATTGACAACGACAACTGAAGGAGAAATGGCATGTTTATTCGGTTAACATATTGACGTGGTGCATGCTTACTCATACGTTGAGCCAACAATCCGACGAGCTGGGGTTGGGGTGATGTCCAGGCTGAGGGGAGCATGGTATCGAGCGCACCGGAAAAACCTTGTATTATAGTGAAGCCAGTCACGCCTGCAATCATAGAGGCTAAACCCATGGCTGCAAGTGCGGTGGTAGATATATGGCCAACAGCGATGACAGAGGCTATGACAAGACTGAAATCAAGGGTATTTGTTCTGTAAAGGAGATGTTAGAAAGGTTGAGACATAAAAGGATAGCGGAAGATTGGCACCCCACCACAGGTAATGCGAATCTGGTAAGTGTTTGAAATTCTTCCCAGAAAATGGATCGCCCAGAGTTTTGGTTTGAGCTCCACGCCGACACCTCGTTGATACCTAGCGGAGTGGGAGAATCCAGGAGTGGAGTGTTTTCTGAAGAGGAAGAACTTCGATTGCATGATGGACTGTGTGCATGATCAGTATAACAATACGCAGAGTCTAAGAGGTGAAATATGAGCCTTTGGTAATGCGCGAACGACATATTAAGGATGTCGTAAAACCTTTACTGCGGGCAGTTCCCTGGAGCGGCGGCACTAGTATCCCTCCGAAAAGACGTATGTGGGCGAGAGCCGCAAGACCAGTGGAGGAACGGGTGATAGTTCAGCCAACAAGTCACGACGTAATACTAGAAAAGCACGGCGTACGGCATGATACGGCAGCCTGTCCGCCACATGTCGCCTAGTGGAAATGAATCCTTTGTCGAGAAAGGACTCATAAGGTACTACTCGGACTCGACCAAACGCGGACGAGTGTGCACGTGGTCCTATTAACAATAAGTGTTTATTTCAGCCGCGAATCTAAGAGGCCACCTTTGTTCGATCTTTCATTGGGAAAGAGAAATGTAATGTGTGGACGCACGTAGCGACAAGAGATGGTTTAAAATTGGCCTTGTTTGGCTGTGTTGGTATGGCTATGGCCATTTTTGCACCCTTGTCGATCTTACCTTTTATGCTTGTAATGCGGGACATTGATATCGATTCGCATTTCACCTCTTGTGATCAGAACAAGATCCCAATTCCGATATAGATGGGTACTTCTGTGACCAATACTAAGCTTGAAAAGCCTGAAATTTATTGGTTGGAAGCTTGAGTGGATATGTATCAACCAGGAGGTTGATGACTCTGATAGATGGTTGCAGATAGAATGGGAGTATTATACCGTTTAGGAAAGCCGAAAAACATAGCTTCTAAGATGATAAAATTCAATAAAATTCGACGAAAACACCTATTATTTGTCTTGCTACGTGGACGAGGATAGGAATATAACGGCACCGCATGATGAGAAAAGGTAGGTCACCGCACGTTATGTACCCCTCGGTAGAGAGCTTGGCTCCTAAGTTTGAAGAGCTTCACGTCCGGGCTCAAACATGCTTTTTTTGCCGAAGTAGGCACTTGTATGAATATCTATGGGGTAAGAAGGGAGTTAAGTTCGACCGCCCTTTCGCGAAGAAAGAAGCAAAATGGAGGTTAGGTGGAGCCGTTCATGACGAAGCACCAATGTGTACAAGAGTCGAGAAAATGGGCAGCGAAAATCAAAGGGGTTGGCGCGACCATTATGTGGACGTAGCTTAGGACGAACATGAGGTGGCCAGCAAATCATGCACAGACAAAGGCGCTCCTCCTCGACATACAGAATGAAAGAGAGTGATGATGACTCACCGTAGGCAAGCATCCCACAGTCCTTGACGATTTGGTTGATACAACCTACGTGTGCAAGTAGGTGGAGAATTTCCAGTTGAATCGATCTGGTCACTCGATCAATACCAGCGAACAGCTGCATGCTCTGCAAGAATGGAGGACGTCATTGAGATGGCAGATGAGTCAAAGAAGGAGAACGTACTTTGTACGCGATAAGTATAACATGATTGACAGTATATGTGCATGGCGAAGCGTTCCCCGAAGGGTGAGCAGTTCCTCCCCTTGCAGGCTGACCACCCTGCGTCGTTGACCGGTAGAAAACACGGATCGTACGGGCGGAGGCTTAGGCCGGTGCAGGTGAGAGCTTGAGCAAGCCCCATCTTATGAGAAGTATGTCATCAGTGGCGCAGCGGGGCTGCAAGAAATAAAGTTAGTTTGGTCATGGATACGAGATGGGAGTCTAAATAAGACAGACTACACTATAAGAGCTTCTGGTTGACGGTAACAATAAAGCACAAGAAAGGTTCATACAACGACCGATGAGTATTGAAGGTGGCGATTGCTAGTCACCGTATAGTCATGTGGGTTTTGGCGTTCCAGATCTCATACTAATAGGATGGAGGAGGACGGTCCCAGCAGTGGGGAAAAGGGAAGCACAAAGTCGATCGGAAACCAATCAAGTCGCGCATACTCTACATGGTCCGTGCACAGCCAGACGCGTCAACAACCATCAATAACGCGTCAACAAACCATCCCTGATTCACCATATGTGAGCCAGGATCAACGATTAGAGACTTTCTCACTTAGTGGCTTTCTCGGGTGTTGGGTTGGTATTAAGTAGTCGGCAATATCCTTTCTCCCTAGCCATGCAGTTTTGGGCATATGTGACCCAATACACCACTCAGTAGAGAACAGTTTCACAAAACAAAACAACACTGTCCGTGATGATAAGTACATCGAAACAGCGATATAACTAGGCCATCTATCTGGCCATTTCGGAGCACTTAGTTTGTAATACGTGATAATTCGTCAACTTGTATGAAAAACGCGGTACGCAGGGACTTACAGTAACTCTAATCCGTTCTTCAGAACGTACAAGAGCTTGGAGCGACGCTATAAAGAGGTGGATTCCAGCCAAGATAAGCACCAAAGAGAACGTGTCAGGCCGGGCATCGTTTACTAGGATGTTTGAGGCTGAGCCAACTAAAACGGTATAAAAATCTATGTAACATTCAATTAAATTTTGTAAGCTACGGGCTATATTCAGAGCTCGAGCTCACCATCATATAGGATCACAGTTGAAGTGAGTCAAAAATGTTGTAGCCTGGCGGGGAGATAAGATCACTTAGTTCGCCCATGCACGACGAGTTAATGTGGATAAAGATAAAAAGATTTATTCTTTGTTTTACCTACCATTGCCCAGTCCCCGAGTTGAACAGGGCTATCCTGGGAAATCCTGAGGAATGATTTGAGGGTGCATTAACCGCTATGCAACTGGACCTGTGATCGATCGATTTATAGGTTTCCTGTGGCTTGATGGGACGAAACTTACGCGGATAGGATCCTGTGTGCAGATCTCAGGTATCAATGGCCAATCTTTGGCTTTTCGGGTGGATGGTCATACAAAAGTCCCAAAAATATTTCTTGTCATTAAAATGGTCCAGTCCCGAGTCGAACGAGAGTATTCCCTTGCGATGAATCGTGGAGGACATGACCGGGGATGCGTTAACCGCTACGCTTCTGGACCGATGTCAAATTACGTGGGACCTCGGATATGCTTGGAACCTCATATTGGATGCCATGACCTAAAGATTGGAGAGTAAGCGTTAAAATGCAGGAAAGGGCCAAATAATAGCATTACGTAACCATTTGATCCTATTGAATCGTCCACCCGATAGTTCCCCGCATCTCTTTGTTGAAAATCTCCATCGTTGGTCGCCATTTTCGACGATTTTTATCGTTGGTGATGCAAATAATGAATAGTATCCCTGTCTCACATGACTTGTTATGATCATTCTGGAGATTCGATGCCTAATTTCCCTTTCAGTTTCTGGGCAGCTGTGTTGTGTCATCCTCGCCATTCAAAGGTTTTAGGGTTCAACGTTCAACGTTCAGTGATCAACTGGGCGCGAAGCCGATTGCCCACCTCCAGAGTGGTTGAGATGAAGGGCTTTTCGGACAATGAACTGAGGGCAGAGCAAATCGGTCAATCCGTGTTGTGGACGACGGAGCTTCTGGTCATGGATGAGCTTAGGCATCCCTTATAATCGAAGTATGCATCCTTCACTATTTTGGTGTGGTTCAACTGACATTAATGCTCGACAGCTGCACTCACTGGGCATACCCTCTACATTCTACCATGGGCTCGCTCGCCCACTTCCAACCGCATGGGCTCTATTTCCGCCTCCCGACATCCCATTTGAGTTCTAATGTTATGCTCTCGCCGCTGAACCGCCCTACAAGTCTTGCCCTCATTCCGTATTTGCTACGTCATCACCTTCGCCCGTCGTTATGGTCCTTCAACACTATCAGGCGAGTCAAAAAAATACTCTTCGGACAGCCTTGGTATTCTCCGGTGAGCGTAGGACTTCCGGTGCCGACCGGTACATGTTAGGAGTGGATTCGAGACGGTGAAAGGTAATCTTCCAATCACACACACGATCCCCGATATTCACCGATCTCCCACAGCCCAATAAAAAGCCGTCACAGCTCCCCTAGGCCACCCCCAGCAACGAAACTTCGCCCTCCAGAACGCCGGGCCCAAGAAAGGTCAACAATTCGTGCACCTTCGGAAAATTCTGGTTGGTGATTGTCCATCTAGTTACGGACGAACCATATCGGCGGAAGATGTAGAGGATGCCGGGGCATGCGTGGTGATTACAACTGCACCTGTGGCAGTGCCTAGCAAGAGCTCGAACACCCTCGCCTCTGGCGCGCAAGCTCCCCGCACCCTATTGTCTGCCCTGCCATCATTCGAGACACCGAGGACGCAGACATTCATGTACTGTTCGCCTTTGGTGATAGCCAGACTGTTGAATGTCGTCGTGGGCCCATAGAACGCACACCCTCATCAATCTCACGCCGGCGCTTCTCCTTTTCGCTGGCGTTTCCGTGCACTTTCCTGCTCATTTGCACCTCGTCATGGGTGGCCTTACCTACCTTTCATTGCCCGCCTCCGTTACCAAAGCAAAACTAACGTCTCTCCCACTCCACAAATTTCGTCGTCCCCCACAGATGTGGTTACTTCCATGGATTATAGAGCGTCCGTGGATCCATGGCCTCCGCGATCTCAGGAAAAGCGTTAATATTCTTCCTGAGAGGTTAGTACTCATTTCGTTTCCTTCTCTCCTGCGCTCCCCCAATTTTGAGTACACGCAACATGTCGATCTCGCTACATTTCCGTGTTGCCCCATCGTTCAGGCTGAGTGGCCGGGCCTAGTTCCTCATCACAATCTCGCAGGCCTTCTTCACTTTCGGCACGTTTTCGCTGTATCCTTTGCACTCAGATCATATCCCCTAATATACTATTCGTTCTCGGGTGTTCCTTCTGGATTATGCTAATATTAATCCCTCAGACCCATCTTATGAGCCTACGTTGCCGAACCTGAAGTTCACGCCCCCACCTTGTGGATGAAGAGCCTTCTCCACAAGAGACTCGTATCCACTATTGCGCTGTTTCCACTACTTATAGGTCATACGGCCTGAGACTACTATACCGCAGTGATACATGAGTTTCAGCAGGGGACGGCAATGTTTGTTGTGGGGGAGACACGCAGCAATATGTGAGCGTCGGTGGATAAGGAGACTTTCGGTGGTGGTGGTGATGCGTCAGGGGGAGTAATCTATTATCATGAAATACCTACGCACCCCGTACCCCGTTACTCCCAGAACCATTACCTTGATCGTTTCCGCCCAGCAATTATCTGCATCCATATCAAGAGGAGTAACATGAGAAGATGCCAGTCCGCTACTAAGCATAGAAAGTACGTTCAACAAGCCCAAATAACTCTTCGATACTGGCCTTATAACAATGCAGTGACAGGGGCACTCACCAGTGATTCCTCTTGGCCAGTTTGTGAAACATCGAGCGCCGTTACTGATATGCACAATAAGCGGTGTGGCTAAAGTTACCAGCTTATAAGGTTCATTGATGGAAGGATAACATTAGCGTTTTCAAGCAGGATCTGTGTCGAAGGAGGCTTCTCACACCAGTAACTGCACGAATTGTTACAGTCATAGGACAAGTCACCCTTCCCCACGCCTGCTGCTGTGCTCCTAACTGGGCCACACACTGTCTCGTTGCCTGCCGACACCTCGTGAGAGTGCACAGTGCCGTTGGGCAAATTGCGGACAAATAACGGCTCCAACGAAAATGACCGTTTAAGGGCTATCCATTTAAGTGGATCTATGTCGAACATCAAATACTAAATCCGAGGCATCCGGTTTCTTGGTCTGGCATCCACAGGTTTCCTAGTACATTTCCTTTTGCGAATTTGATACGCAATTGTTAGCCTTCATCTGGTGTTTACGGACATCAATCCAGTCTTCCCGCTTCGCCAAGTCAACACCATCCGAGACTCACATGTTCACACATGTTCACTATATGTTTTTCCTAAAAAAGGTTGGAACGGGAATCTCGAATGATGGACTCTTCACGCCACGGAGTATACTACCCACTATCGCTTTCCATCAAAGACGGATATGGCCTAAATATACCTGCGGGCCAGCTGTGGTAGTCGTATTCGCCTCGATGGTGATTGCTTTCTCACCAGTGAGTTCTGATGGGAGATATATGTATATGGACTACCCGGTAAAATAGGCTTTCATCACATTCCACTGAGTAGCAATCATGGATATCACGTAACCCTTTGAAGAGCTTTTGATACCGTCTGTTTAAGACGACCTAAATCATAACTGATCAGGGCGTATTCGGCCGTGCCCTTTACTCATCTTCCAACATCGGCAGTTGCCTTAGGTCCGAAATCTACGTTCTATTCTCAAAATCCCCCATCATATAAAATGAATCGCGATTAACAGGCATTTCCTGGTTCAACTCACTTCTCCCCTTATCTCATGGCCAGTATAGTTCTTGACGACTCTACGTATAAGCTGAAAACGGGCGGTGTAGAATGGGACCATGGACCAGAACCAAGTGATTTCGGCGGGGCATCCACCTGGCCGATGGATGGTAGTTCTCAAAAGACGCCTGGGACATTCAGTATTACGTTTGAAGGTGGTGCACTTGCGTTGAGATACATGTTACATATCTTTGACATATCTCACATATCTGAAGGGACATCAATAGCTTTCTCGGGATGGGTGGGCCCCGCAAACGGTTCTGGCCCATTAACATTTCTGGTATCAATCGATGGCTCTAGGCCTCGTGAAACCTTTTACCAGGCGGGGTCAATCGATGTACATCAATGGTACCAGACACCACTGCTGTCAGATGGTCCCCACGTCCTCAATATCTCACGATTTCCTGAAAATATTGAGATCGACTACATGGTTATCACCGCCGGACAGAAAACGCCCCTCCTTGGCGAGCACCTCATTGTTGACGACATTGATCCTACCATCGTCTATCACGGGCAGTGGAATTATCAGGATTTTAGCTCTTATAAAAGCGGTAGTGGTGACGATTCATTTCTTCTATACCCGCATGGTAACGGTACACATAAAACCACCACTCCAGGGTCGGGTGCCACATTCCAATTCATAGGTATGTGGTCTTGTAACGAATTCACTTGAATTTCGTCATATGTCCTATAGGCTCATCGGTCTCGGTTTATGGCGTATTCAATTGGAATGCACCATGTACCATGTCTATCAAGTACATTGTGGACGATATTTCAACCACGAAGAACTATACTGTTATAGGTACCCCGTCGTATAACAGCCGCGCTGGCAGCATTGGACATACGCTCCTTTTTGCGAGCGACATTCTCCCCGATGGGCAGCATACACTCAGATTCGAACTGATGACGATAAGCCCTGATGCCGATTCAAACGACTTTTCTCTGACCTTTGATTACGTCCTGTATTCACCGTCGTTTGGATCCCTCGCCGAGTTGGGCTCTTACCATACTTTATCAACGAGTACTGTGCCCACTGTTGTTCCGACCGTCGCCCCCACCATTAACGGAAAGCATGAGAGAATGGCTGCTGGAATCGCTGGAGGTCTTGTCGGGGTTCTTGCTATCCTAGTGTTGTTGTTCCTAATCCTTTTTCGTAAGCGGTACCAGTCCTGGCGATCCAAATTTCCTATTACACAGGAGGATCCAATTTCCCAGATGGATAGGTCTACTCCCAGACACCAACCCTTAGTTCCATTTACTTTCCTGGAAAGCGCTAGCATGCATCCCGCCCTGAATAGTCCACATTCCCCCGACATGCCTCTAGGCGTTTATTATTCACGTCCACTATCTGTTCCCACATCGCAGATAAATTCGGCTTTCAACCAAACGACCGTGGGCGAGACGCAGGATGCGAAACAGCAATATTATTCTCCGTATAGTGGTACCCCTGCATTGAAGGAATACATAACAGAGTTCGCCTCCAGACGGGCCATCAATATCCCGGTTTCGAACAGCGAACAAGTAACACACACACCTCCCCCTCCTCCCGGTTACCAAATATAATCATGTTGGGGGGCACTGGCAATATCTTTCGATTATGCAGCATCTCATCGTTGCAAGGCTCGAGTGCGTAACTCTAGCAACACGGACACGCATATAAGGGGCGGAAATGGCTTTTGACTTGCGCTGTTCTTGATGATGGGAATATGTATTCAGTGGAGGCAGATTACAAACGAAACTATCGATGCCAGTGAGGACGTACAAATGATATGACCATCTAGTTTTGTGCGGGAAAATTAGAATTAGTGTATTGTAACCGTGACCTAACGAGGATATCGAATGAAATTGAAATGCAAATTGATAACACATACGATCGGGAACTCTGCGGAAAAAACCTTTTTATCAGGACGAAATTGGGTAATAGAGTTTCTAGCACAGCCGGCCTCCGTACCAACCAACTAGATGGTAGTCCTCTACCAGAACATAACTTAGATTCAACTCTGCTTTTTTTGAGCAGACTAGAAGAACGAACCCCATTCCTGTCTCCTAGTCCTAGCAAGTTTGACATGAGCAAGAGGCAGAGGGCCTGCGCACCCCAGCAAGGGTGGAGCACATCTTTAAATGTGCCCGTATCAGACATAACGCACAAACGAGCTGCCAAAGGCTCCCAAACCTGCGAAAACGTTTCAAGGCGACATGGGACTACCCCAGAGTTTTGACGTGTCGGCTATGTGTGAGTACTCTTTGGCCCGAATATGCACCTGGTATAGAGCTATAGTCATCAACGCAAAAGCAGTTATTTCGATTAGGAATATCAATCGGTGAAGTTTGACAGGACGTACTAGTTCAAATTTATATTAGATTCCAATTAGACATTCAGAATCATAGAAATTCGAAACCGTGCAACAGAATGAGTGAATAGCAAAGAACATGCTCATAGGCGTGTAAGGCCGAGTTATGCTTCCAATTTTATTGTCGAGAGCGATGCGCATGGTTAATTCGACTTCTAAACTGCGTTTAATTCGGAGGATAAGCGGTTTGAGGTGACTATAAAAGATGCGGGTTGAATTAAACGACTGATGGTGTCTGTCGAAGACTCAGAGAGACTAGCACGAATTTGTCGTGTTATTTTGAGCCGTGGTGAAAGTTACGTAATCTGATCAAGTGATCTTTTGCTCCTCATCAGAGTCTTCCTCTTTGAATGTTCGTTAGGCGGCTTCACGCTCCTTGATTTTGCGCTAGATAAATAGAGATAGAGAAGAAAATGTTCGACCCATTTTGTGAGCTCTTTCTCAGATTCGTATAACTTTGGCAAGAGGCAGGAAGACAAATTGACAACTTGTCTTTACCTGTGTTTTACCAGATACAACTACGAGATATCTCATTATTTTCTTTGACCTTTGAAATAATGCCAGGCCAAGCACAGACGCCGCCGCCATTGCCGCCGATCGTGGATCTTAGCGCTACGTCCTCCACCTCGTTAACAAGCACTTCTACAAAGCCGATTACCCCCAACCCCGGGATTGATATACTCTAGCATTCCCACTCTCACGTCCTCAGCACCCGTCTAACTACAAAGCCCTGGACAGGGACCCGACTTCTAATACTGCAATAACCACCGCCATTGCCTATGGCATTATCGGAGTGGCCGTCACACCGACACTACCAACTGCGAGCGAGAATGAGGCTGCCAATACTGGTGATAGAGTGCGTGTTTGTTTTCTTTCTCCATTCCCTGGGATTCCTCCCCCCTTGTTACCTCAGTACCTTGCCAAAATTCTCCTCCATTATCCACTGCCGCCCCCACGCATACTCTTATACTTCTTTACTACGGGGCTACACTGAAGGGTCGACTACGACTTCTCGGGTTCAATAGTCCCTGTATTTATCTACGGAGCGCGACCACTCTGAACAATTGAGCATCCAACGCAACTAGTGGAACCAGTGGAACTGTTGCTGACATGACTGGGGCTAATGGTTGCACTTTCGTTTTCTTCGTTCCTTTTCCTTTATTTCACTTCCATATACCCTCATACTCTCCGACCACTACTCGTGCCCGCTGTATGGTTCATAGACTGCTAATATTATTCATTGTCCCTCGATATTCTGGTCCCCTGTTCGAATTGAATATGAATAAAAAAGTGGAGGAACGGAAGTGAAGTTCCTAAGTAGGAAAAGTGCACATCTACGGATTGGCGAGGGCAATAGGCGTTATGTCCGGGATAACACAAGAATCGGTGAGTAACGTTTGTCCATAATCGGTCCGAGAGAAGTGGACACGGTCAGAGTCTATCGGTAGTTCCAGCACTGCAATGAGAGGCGAACCGTAGATGGCGAATATTGTCGTGGTCTCGTTGAACTGCTCCATATCTATTCTCGATAATCGGGAGGAGGACTTTGAGTCACCGAACGATCACTCGTAATGGTGTCATCCATGGTCCGCCCCGCTATGTGTCTATTCAAAGCCAGGTTGGGACCAGACGGAGAATCAGATGGTGGTACAACCTGCCTCTCGTTCACGATTGTCTGCTCGACCGTCGAATTTGTTTGGGATGTCGAAGATATTGGTGAACGTGGAGATGAAATAGCCGCGACTACTGCAGGGGGACGCGAATGTTTTGGTGCCAAAGGTGTACTAGGGCTGGTGCCCTCTAAGGAGGTGAATGGGGTAACAGATGGATGCACAGAAGCCAGCGCTATGTCATCATTCAGCACCGCTCGACCTCCACCCGACGTATTAAATATCAGCCCCCAGGTGCGATAACGCTTGTGGAAAAGTATAAAGAGTACCACTGCCAGAATACCAAGACCACCAACACTACCTCCAACGATCGCACCAACATTACTTGAGTGGCCGACATTCATTTGGGGAGCAGTCGTAGTCGTAATACCCATGGATGCAGTACTAGTAGTAGAAGTCCCGTTCGAGTCTAGCTCAGCGAGGGAATTAACGGATGGCGAATAGATGATGTAGTCAAATGACAAGGAAAAGTCGTTGAAATTGGCATCAGGGCTTATTTCGATGAGCTCGAAACTCAGCGTATGTTGTCCAGCAAGGAGGACTTCGCTTGCAAAGAGGAGCGTGTGGCCAACGCTGCCAATTAGATCTTTATGAAACTGAGTGCCTTCGATAGTATAGTTTTTGGTAGTTGAAAAGTTGTCGACAGTGTACCTGACTGACATATTGCACGGTGCATCCCAATTGAGCACACCATAAACGGAAACAAATGTGCCTGTAGGATGTAAGATGGAATTTTAATCAATTTAATGCAGACATCATGGTATAACTTTACCTATGAAATGGAATGTTGCACCTGACCCCGTGGTAGTAGTTCGATAGGTACCATTGCCATGTGGATATATCAGCATATCGACACCGTCATCTCTATCGTACTCATAAAAGGTCAGGTCCTGATAATCCCAGTCTCCATGATATAGGATGGTAGGGTCGATATCATCAACAATGAGGCGCTCTCCGAGGAGCGGTGTTTTTAGGCCTGCAGTTACCACCATGTAGTCTATCTCTATGTTGCCTGGAAATCGAGTTACATTGATGATGTGGGGTCCGTCCGACAGCATTGGTGACTGATACCACTGATGAACGTCAATCGATCCCGCCTGGTACGAGTTTTCACGAGGTTGAGAGCCATCGATAGACACCAAAAACGTTTCAGACTGGGAGTTACGTGGAGGCCCTACCAGCCCAGAGAACGCTATCGATGTCCCTTCAAATGTATATGAGACATAAGTAAGATTTCTGAATGTAACTGCGCACCATCAAACGAAACTTCGAATGTCCCGTACTGCTTTGGAGGATTGCTAACAATTGGCACCGTGGAAGCGCCACCAAACTTACTCAGATCAGTTGAGGTATCCCATTCAACGCCGCCTTTCTTCAGGCGACCGGTAGAGTCGTCGAGGACTATAGTGGCCATGGGATGCGGGGAAGAGTCGACTTGACTCCCAACAGCTGATCTTCGTTATTGGTGATATAACGACGGGTAGCTGCTTCGTACACCGATGAGATGACGACGCCGATCGTGGGTAACCGCCGATCTAGAGGTGGATCAAAGATAGTATAGAACAGATTGACGGCTTTTCAGGGGAATGGACTGAGATGTTTTAAAAGTCATGGCACTTGCTTGACACCAATATCTCTCTTGAGGGGCTTCTGGTTCTCGTTGAGCGTGTGACGCAAGTCCGTTTTGTAGGACAATCACAGATTCCCAGGATCCAGAAGGAGAGACATCGGACACACTAATTATATGTATTAGATCATCAACAGATCATAAGTTCATGAGTGAAGTTAAACGTACCACTTTTATCGCCAATCAAAGCACTTCGTGAGAAAAGAACAGTTCTTGCAGTGAACCAGCCGCGGAAACTGCGCCGGGCGGTCTGAATGTTCAATAGTGATTTCTAATGAGATAGAAGAGGGCGCGGTAACAGTTGTACCAACTGGACGGTACCGCACGGTCCAATCAATCATCCATGAGCAGCTCTCGGCGACTTTGAACCCCTGAGCATACGTGGTTTGGGTTATATGTGTAGGTCGCAGGTTGTTGACGAGTTCCTTCATCTTGAAGCGTATTTTGATCAAAGTTGGATAGGCGTGAAGTGAAGGAATGGGCGAGTTTGGGATGGGATCGCAAAAGAAATGGCAAGAAAGCAATAGAAAAGACAATCGTCTGGACTCGAGTCCAACAGGGTGTAACCCCTTTGAAAGTTGGACCAGCCTAATGAGACTTTGAAATGCACAGGGCTGTTTAGATGTACGGTGGAACATTCTCGGCGTATCGATTTTGGTGAGATGGTACTCGGCCAAATTCTGTGGATCAAATAAACAAAGAGTAAGAAGAACACGGGTAAGAGCGGCTTAGTTGAGATGGGCTCATAGTTTTTCAGCCTCAGAGGATGTGAGACGGACGTGATATTGACATTCCGGCGCCGAGAGCGATAAGGAAAGTTTGAAACTATGTTGTATTCCACCGGAGAGGTGATGCCGCTCCGAGGCTCGTGGTAAATGATTATGTAATATTTGATGACTGATTTCTTTATTCGGAAAGTTCCCCCATTCATCGATTCTGAACAACTTTACACTCCTTTGCACCTTTTTTTCAACGACCTTTTACATTGCGCCAGATGGGCTATGATGTGTGGATGGAGAAAAGTGGAACTAACTGGTGAGTGCCTTCGTGGAACTAGCGATGGTAGACTCGGAGATCCTGAAGAACTGTTCGTCTCTAGATATTCTAGAGACAAAGACGACGTAAGCTCCTGTGAGACGACAATTCGTATGACCTGATATGACTGTATGACGAACTAACTTGGCCCCAGGACAGTGCCGCCACCGCCGCAGATTACGACCCCGCTCACCACCTCGGCCACTGTAACACATCCCCCTGCCAGGTCCTGCCCGAACAGGCCACCCGACTCCGATGTTGACATCAATACTACTACTATTACTGCGTTTTCAAAACCACAAAGAGCTACAATAGCTGGGCGAGCATCCTGGCTTCGCTTATTTGGCCTGGTATGACCTATGCGAGCGAAATTCGTGCGGTTCCTGCTGGCAAGAAAGGGTATGTTTCTTTTCCTCTGTCCTCAAAACTTGCCTACTGCACCTTTGTACCACGGCGTACATTACAGCCCTTGCACACATACTAGTACTTCATACGTTACAGCGCTCTTTTCACCCCTGATTCCTGCCATCCTTTCGCTTGCCCCTACCTATTTCGAGATCTATCCACCCTTGGCCAATATCCTGACCTCGAGTAATGGTGCCATTGGTATCACCGCCACGGCTTTGGCTACTGCCGTTCCAGCTGCCGCCACAGGACCAGATTCGACGATGGGGCCTGCCTCCGCAACTCGTACTCCGTCACCCGTCGTAATTCGAGTGCATATATCCACGACCTTTGTCACGACAACGGCTGCAAGCATGGCCTTCCTACTGGGCCGATGAGTGTCACTGGGCGACAATCAGTCTGGACTCACATGTGGAGGTACCACTGCAAATTGCTGGTATGTTTACGTTTCCTCTCACTATCGGCTTATTACCTTTGCATTAACCGGAAGCCCTTCCACACCCAGCTATCGCATATTATGGACCTATTACCTACGCCCACTCTATGTATCATATATGACTTTGTTAATATCATTTCATTGTTCCATGATATCTTGGCCTCTGAACGAAATTCAAGATACTTGGTTGAATATCTGAGAACCTAAATTAGTTGGAGGATAGTCTGCAAGACAAACCGCCAAGGCCGGTGCCAAGCGAAGATACAGAAACTTACTCCTGTCAGAGGAGTACCAAAAAGTTCACAATATAACCAACGTATTACCCATTCCCCGAGTATAACGAGGCTGCCTCGAAACATGCCAAATACCGCACATACATAGATGGAGGGACGCGCTAACTGCTACGCTATCGGATCGATGCTTGTAGAATCGATTACGCGCGTGTCACGAAATCGGGTTGCGGATTCCAGTTCTATATGCTCAGTAACTGCCACAATAACTTGGAACTGATGCCTACAAGAGACTCGACATCACTCATACCCTTGTTACTATCTTGCATCAGCATGATCATTCATATCAGCGTACCTTGGTGATTTAGTACGTTTCGCACTCCTGTGTCTGCACCAGCAACTTCCCGCTCAACTGGCTTGCACGTTTATAGTTCGAGTACATCAAACCCCCAAGCAGGCGTATGTAACCATGTACGTCATTGACTGTCTCTGTTCAAACGTGCCAACCTCCGAGACTAGAGTCCAGCGCTTATTATCATTTTATTTACTATGCCCTTCTCTCTACACGATGTCGGATGAACTGATAGATTTTCAGGTCCTTCGGGAGCAATATAACACCATCCTACTTACTATCCCGCTGCCAATGCCATTTGGAGCTTGGACTGCGTAATTGGCGTTCACGTGCGTTTTACATTCAAGTAATTGGCCTTCATTTAAGCCCAGAATCAGCCATAAATACTCCCTGTTCATACTACCTCTCACGGTGACTATGATCCGATCGCAGCGAAATCACCCTTTTATCTATTTGTTCAATGTACTCCGACCAAGGCTCCAAGGCTTCCATAGGAAGGTGTAACGTCATAACCACTCTTTTTCGTGGTCCGGTCCTGACGTCCAATTAGTAGACACCATGCGCACTTACCTTTTCATCATGCGCGACATCATTCCTGGTTCTGAGTGCCTCTGGGTGTCACATGTGAGCGCCGTGCGTAGATAGGAAACCGAGTAAAACTGATTGTCCGCAGATTGTACCATTTTGTACCCTGTCCGACTGCGAAACCATGAGATAGACCCCCATTTGGGTGGGCTTCAGTACAGTGATACCCTTTTAGAATCATAACACTACATCTTCGTTCGCACGGGCAGCGTTCGGCATATCTGCCATTATTACAAGAAATTGAACGCAATCGTGACAAGAATGTTCTACATAATCATTCGGGACAGTCTAATACGAGTCTCTGATGCCGCAGCACTAATCACCACCAACAGATAGCCCTTGACTTGGTTTCTTCTCTATGGGATCGCTTATTATTTCAAGGTCGGCTGTGCTGGCTTTGAGCCATGCCCTGCTGGTGTCAATTTTACTCCACTACCACCGGCAGCCCTCACTTCTGCTGGACCCATCAGGGCCTTGGATAAGAAGCCGGTCTGCTTGCTCCTGGTGAATGGACTAGTAATAGCCACACACCAACGTCAGTGAGACTGTAGACAGCTGCTTGCGAATCATCAACTCACATTGACATGGTGTCGTGAGTAGTGCTTCAAGAGATATGATCGAGGGAGCGCGATACTAGGGACAGGACAATGAATGAAGTCAATTTGGGATCCATCACGTATCGATAGATGAAAACATACGGTGGGTGAGTACAAGTGTCAAGGTAGGGAAGAAGAGCGGGAACTATGACATACTTCGAATACCCTATTGCTTTATAACAGCATCACAGCGTTACATATCACAGTTCCTTCCGCAAATTCTGTCACAAAGTAAGGATTTGAGGCATATAAAAGGAAATTTTGGCATCAGACACCAGCCTTACATGGTCAGTGACGGTATTCTCATCACAGGAAATTGCCTTACATGGAAATTAAAAGTTATTAGCCTTTTTTGGACGATTGGTGAAAGCGACGCAGATAACTGCGGGATGGGCAATGCCTATAATGACAGCTTCCGAGACGGTTGTCATATCTGACAGCATTTAGGGCCATTAGTGGAACAATGAAGAGGCACTCCTATTGGATCGACGAGTATCACCCTTCGTTGTCTTCTTCCCATCATATATAATAGTGCAACCCGAGTCGAACGGGGGTATTACCTGGAAAGAAATATACATGTATATTTTGTAGAGGTGTGTAACCTCTACGCTACTGAACTGATACTGGTTGGCGTGAATCCCCGGCCTTCTGGGAATAGGTCCTGTATGCTTGAGACTGGAGATGCGCAGATAAGATTATTGGAAAAGAAGTTGAGAATGAAATCCGTAGGCTAGATAAAAGGAAAAGGGAGTTGAGTGCCAGTTTGCGTGCGCGTGAGGTTAGCGATATACGAATAGAGTGGAGAGGAGTTGAGATTGAGATAAGGAGAATATAAAACGAAAAGAGGTTCAAAAAAAGAAGAAAAAAGTTACATGCGCCCTTACAAGGGAGTAAACCACCAATTACTGACTTTCCAATGGTCTTGAACGTTTTGGAGGTGCATTAACCAACGGGGTTGATCTGACGACAAGAAACAGCTACCATGGAGGTATCGGCGAAGGAAGCCTTCCACGGCTGGCACATTGGAGCATGCATCTTGGAAGTTTAATAAATGGGCGAAGATGAAAGAAGGTTCAAAGAGACGCACTTGGCCTAGTCCTGATTAGTGAGCGCACTGGATCAGACAGACTTAGAACCTGGCTAGGAATGACTTACTCGATGAGAGGCGATACTTTGTCGGCTACAGAGGAATGCAGGGGTGACCGGATAACATTAAAAAACGCTAAATTCTGAGGGATTGAACGTGATATGCGCGGTTGTAAAAACCTTCCCGTTGCCGTTACATAAATTGATCTGGTGATTGGGTTTCCCCAGGTTTCCCCGTTCTCCTCAGGGCCTCGGCCCAAGCGTTAGCATTCAGCAGCAGCCGTCGCCCCATAATATATAAGTCTTTGCACGCAAGTGACGGCCTCGAGCCTGAGTGCCACTACGCGCTCGTGGACGAACGTCAGGCCGGTTTCGGTCGCGGCTTCGATCCCAACATCGACCTTGTATCGGCCAATTTTCTGTGGAACTCGACACAGGCATAATTAGGAAATTGAAGAGTCATGACAGAATATAATGACTGTGCCTTTGCAGAAATGAGATTGTGGTACCGAGAGCAAATGGAAGATTCACCCGCATTCGTGCTTGCTGTTACGTGATTGTCGAGTATCATTGTCAGAGTAACAGTAAATCTGAGGACGACATTGTGACTCACCCACATGTATAATCGATATTTGAATATAACTTGGCGAAACCCGTTAACTCATGCATAGACACCATGATATAAGAAATATTAGCCATTCTAGGATCTCAAGAAGCTACCAACAACGAGAGCTCGTGACATACGCCATCGAACAAAACGGGGAAGGATATCAAGGGTGGTTGAAAACATAGCTGGATGTTATGAAAACTTCAACCCCAATAAGGGCCCAGTTCCCGAGTCGAACGGGCACTGCATCTCAAATACTATTAGTGGGTTGTAGATGAGAGAGTGGCGCGTTCACTGCTATGTGACTGAACCTGTATTGAGTCCAAACGAATCCAATCCCGAGTTGAACTGCAATATCTTCGTGCACTTGACTGCGGTGGAATCGTATTTTTAAGTACCGATGGTATGGTATGGATAAGATTTTGTAGAAAGGAAGTAGAAAGGAGCGGGAGTACCACTGAACAGGGAGGAGTACTAATATTCCAGTAGTGCGTAACCGTTACGCTATTGGGCCAGTGCGGGTTGATGTGGGCTCTAGTAATTGGGCGAGTGTGTTCAGCATATTACGAAATGGAGCACACAGACGGGATCGAATGGAGGAGAGGTAGATGCCGTTGACCTGTGCAGGCGTATGAACCAGAGAATGCGTAAGGAAATCGGAAAGGGGGTGAAAGTGAAATTTGGAGGCCGGATAAAAATGGAGAGAAGTGGACTTCTGATTTATATATCCATGAGGCTAGTGGTGTATGGATAGAGTGAAGAGGAGTGGGAATTGAGGCAAAGAGACTATAAGACAACGAGAGATTCAAAAAGAAAAAATGTTATCTGGGTCCGTATAATGCAGATTGTGAATAGGGAATCGTGTCGGGGTGAAGAAATATGGGATAACCTATGACATCTGAAAGATAGCAATCTCGAATTGAACGGGGGATCCCCCTTGGCATTAATACTTCTTGTGAGGTGATGCAAGAGGAACGATCTTGCGGGGACACGTGAAGAAATCTGCCAGTGGGAAGTTTTGACTAGAAAACGGACCGTAAATGCGTACATTTGGGGTGGATATATTAAGAAAGTAGATTTAAAAAAGTAAACAATTATGGTAGATTGCCGAAGGTCCAGTCCCGAGTCGAACGGGAGTAACTTCAAAGGGGGAGAATGCCTTCAATGTTTTGGAGGTGCGTTAACCACTACGCTACTGGACCGTCTGGATGTTATGCGACAAAGTTGATGGTATGAGAAGAACAGCTGACCTTCAATAACGGTATCGGCGGAGGATGTCATTCACGGCCCGTGCAGCACTTAACAGGCGGCTTGGAAGTTTGATATATGAACGAAGATGAACGAACGTTCTGGATGTACTGATATCGAAGAGAAGTACTAGGCCTAGTCCCGATTAGCTCTAGATTAGAAGACGAACAGGAATAAGAAACCGGCTAAGAGCGGCATACTTACTTGATGTGAGGCATAGTTCCCTGCTTCAGAGGAAAACAAGAGCAGCCTAATGTGATGCAGTTCTCCTGCCGAAAACGATGAGGGCAACTTTGAAACGGTGTTTGTATTCAATTTCTGATGAGGGGCAAGCGATTTGATCGTGGGGTAAAGATGCGGCGGTCGGAGCCCGGAGTAAAAAAAATTACGTAAGTTGATCTGTTGATCGAGTTGTCGGAATTTCTCGTTTGACAGTGAGTTCCCCCCTTCTCCCTCGACAGCCACCATCACCCCCGTAATCTTTGCACGCCCTTGGGCTGCTTCACGCTCCTTTGCTTTTCTTCTTCTTACTTTTGTTGTTGAAAAGAGATTAGAGTCTGGTTAGAACAAAATGGCGGAAATACCTGGTATGTGGTTTTTTTGTTGATGAAGTGTTGGGTGAGATGCTGAGGAACTGTTTTTATCCGCGTTTTTATAGATACAACTACGACGTGAGCTCACATTTTTTATGGCCTGTGAGAGTGTGATGAGCTAACTTTGCATGTAGGACAACGACGTCGTCGTCGTCGATCACAACTCCGAGCCCCACGACTACCACCACCACCACACGGTCACGGACGACGGCCTCTACCAAACCGACCACCACCACCACCTCAACACCGACTTCGACAAGCACTACTACTGCTACTACCCCAACGCCAACCGGTACTACCGGTAGCTCGACGGACACTGCTACCTCACCTACTGGACCACCTGCTGTCACTACTTCGGCCCAACCCACAAACACTCCTGCTGCTCCTACGGGGGTTACGCTAGTGACTAATGCCCCGGGTGGACCGTTGACGACGTTATCAGTGGGCGGTGGTGGTGTGTTGACGTCCACTAGTGTGATTGCCGTGACACCGACGCTGTCTACTACGAGTGAGACTACCACTGGGGGTGCTGCTGCTGCTGCTGGCGATAAAGGGTGTGTTTCTTTCATCTTGTTTCCTTTCCCTCTCTTCGCCATACATTTCCCCTTGTTCCTTCTGTGCCTCACCCCAAATCCCATTGAGTGGACTTTCGTACACGTTATCGATGAAAGACCACGCCCGTATAACTTATACTTTTTACCTTACGACATTACTTACGTTACTGTTTATGCGGTATTGACAGTCTGCATCCACCTCGCCCTGCTCATCACTTGTGTACTCAACCCCCCTGCCCTGATAAGCATCTACCCAAACCCGCTTTCGGCGCATATTCCCGCCTCTCTATCCCCTTACCGCACCGACCCTTCTACCCCTTTATTCCCTTTCCCTTTCCCTTCCCCTCCCTCGCCCGTCTCTAGACACGTGACTGACCACTCCTTCCTCCCCTAGATTCTTCCACAACACAGGCGCAGTCGCAGGTACCTTCACCGCCGTCGGCCTCGTAGGCCTAGGTATCCTTATCTTCCTTATCACCGCTGTCCTCCGTCGCCGTCGTGCCAAGCAATTCGACCGCGAAATCGAGGAAGCCGCTGGTGGTGTACCGGAACCTGTTTTCCTTGACGATGATGACGATAGGGATCCAGCCGGAATCAGTCACCACAGTCACAGCCACCAAAGTCATAGCGGACATGGCCATGGGGCTGGTTACGCTGGGAGCTATGGACATGGCCAGCAGGGGTACCATGGCGGGGCACCGTACAACCAGGGTGGAGATGTGTATGCGCAGACACAGTCGCAGTATAGTGATGCCTCGAGCCATGGGACGTTTGCGCAGCCGCCGATGAGTGTTGGACATGGGAGTGCAGGGCAGGAGACGTATGGGATGAGGGAGGTACATCATGGGTTGAGTGTTACTGGGGCCGAGTTTAACCCGTATACTGCGGCTGCTGCGGCAGGTGCGGGAGCGGCAGGAGTGGGTGTGGCGAGGGCCAGGAGCTCGCGGGACCCGAGCAAGTTTGCAAGTGGGATACAGGAAGGCGGAACACCCTTCGTGGCGTTTGCTGCGCCGGGGGCGTATCAGCAGCACCAACAGCTCCAGGGGCAGAATCCACATGATTCGTTCTACGATTACCCCAACTCTAACGCCAACGCCAACGCCACCCTTCATCCGACTGCGAACGGGAACCCGGGGAGGACGAGGAGCCCGGAGTCGGTGTTGTTGGAAGCTGCTGGGTTTGGTGCGGCGGGAGCTGGGGGGAGGGGGATATCGTTGAACCATAATGAACACCATTCGCATTCGTCGGTGACGGCTTCGGAGCTGTTGAGGAATACGAGTGCGGCGTCGTCTGTTTATTCGTCGTCTCAGCATGGGCAGAGCCAGCCACAGGTGCAGGCGCAGAAGGAGCGGGAGGATGAGGATGAGGCGTATGCGTATGGAGGGTATGTGGATGCGGGACAGGATGAGAGGGGGAGTGTGTATGAGGAGGTGGAGAGGCCGAGGGTGTTGAAGGTGAGTTCGCTTTTTTTGTATTTTTTTTTTCGTGGGTTGAGCTGATGTGGTGGGTTTAGATCGCGAATGAATGAGTAATGGCCTTTCGTTACTGTTGTTTCAACCCCCCCAAAAAGGCTTCTACCAGGACTCGTCGTTCGTCGTTACTGCCACGCCCTCCCTTTCCTCTTCGTTCATTTGAAGTTATTATGGCCACTCATTGACCCCTGCTGTATCGTTACTTTTCTCATGCGTCACCCCGCGCCGTTTTCCATCATGTCGTTTTTTTTCTTTTTCATTTCCTTCATAGACGGCGACGAATTATTATTATTATTTATTACTCCACTTCCGCTAGTACTTCCTCCACATTATCTTCTCTGCCTCGACTTCCTCCTCATTGTTTCAATTGTACCTAGTTCTGCTTACTGTTACGCGTATTAATTAATTTCTTTTGGGAGGCGTGGTTGTGCCTTGGTCGTATCCAAGCTGTAGACTTGTTGTAGAAAATTGTACATTTGGGACGAGGAAAATGGGATTATGTTTCGGTTTACGTGGATGGGATATCGGGGGATGGAAGGAAATTGCATGTGAAATAAAAATAGATTTGTTACGCTTCATGGGGGCACCGCGGATCGAACGCGGGACCTTCAGAATATAGAACACGCATGCATATAATGACACCACTTCAGTCTGCTGCTCTCCCAGCTGAGCTATGCCCCCAGTGATCTACGACGTGATACGAACGGCTATGTCAGAAATACCATTTCAACAAGGGTGCGTCATCCTCTTGTTTGGAAGACATGTCAGGTAGTATATGGATTACATATTTCGATAGTCGGTATCCTACGGAGTCCCGAGTAGATAGCACTAACTAATGACTTCCGTGTACTATATGGTACAGAAAGAATAAATAGGATAACTTGGGGTAAGTCCACTTCAGAGTCCCATAGAGCGAAGTAGGTTGAGCTGCAGATACAACTCAGCATCGTGATGGCGTAATGAGGATCCTGCCGCCCTTTAAGCATGATAATCAGGTGGAGGACCATCGTCGTTTGCCAGCACTAATTTGCGTGTTGCGCCTGTGGGGGTAAAATCTGATGCGGAGCCCTGCTGAACAGATCCCCGGCTGTGCGAAGGACGAGAGTTCGACGAGGCCTGTACTCCGGTCACAAATGTTCCATCGCTGAAAGATGAACTTCCCTGCGACGTAGTTGGTGAGAATAACGAATGTGGTGATGGTGAGGTCGGCAGTAAATTGGAAAAAGGCGGATTCTTTTGTGACAAGTATGTATTGGTGGTGGGACTAGATGTAAGAGTGAATGGGGCAACTGAAGTATATCCAGAATATGCAGTAGAGACGATAGAACGTGGCGGGTGAGGAGAGATCATACCCTCTTCGGCCGTCTTACTCTCTAGAGAAGCCTTAGCCTTAGCCTGGCGTCGGCGAGTTCGACAGCACCTCCAGATCATGACGAGAAGAAACAGTGCCAGGAGAGCCATGCCTCCAGCAAGACCACCAGCGATTTCAGCGATCAGTTTCGAGTGATTGTCATGTGATGGGGATGGCGTTGGAGGAACAATAGTTGGAATAGCCGAAGGCGTAATACTAGTTGAAAAATTCCTGGTTATCGGCGGAAGAGGTGCGGACGCATTCAACTCTGCTAGTGTCCGAAAGGAGGGCGAATATAAGATGTAGTCGAAAGCCAAGGAAAAGTCGTTCCCATCAGCGTTGGGGCTTATTGATGTGAGCTCGAAGTTGAGTACGTGGGGCCCAGCGGGTAGGATATCGCTTTCATATAGTAGAGTGTGACCAACGTTTTGAATTTGGTCCTCGTGAAATTGTGTACCCACGACGGTATAGTTCTTGATGATAGCTGAAGCGTCGTCGATAGTGTACTTGATTGACATTTCGCAAGGAGGATTCCAATTGAACACGCCGTAAACAGATACTAGTGTACCTGGACAACCTGCCATGAGGGATGATACCGTACAAGATTGCAATGAATCTCACCAGTGAACTGGAATGCAGCGCCGGATCCTACGGAGGTCGTTCTATGTGTACTATTTCCGTGCGGGTATAACGACATCGTATCATTCTGGTAAAACATCTGATAAGAGGTATCTTGAAAGACCCAGTTTCCGTAATATACGAGGGCAGGATCAATGTCGTCAACGATAAGCCGCTCTCCCAAGAGTGGCGTGTTCCGTCCAGCCGTGATAACCATGTAGTCGATATCGATGTTTTCAGGGAACCGTGTGACATTGAGGACGTGGGTTTTATCGGGAAGCAAAGGTGTCTTGTACCATTGGTGTACATCTATCGATCCAGCCTGGTATGAGGTCTCGTGCGGTGGAGAGCCGTCGATGGACACCAGGAACTTCGACGGCTGTGACTCGTGTGGAGGACCCACCCACCCCGAGAAAGCGATTGATGTTCCTTCACACGCGGGTGAGGTATATTTTGGGGATATAAGCATGGTTGCGCACCTTGAAACGAAATGCTGAAAGTTCCGAACTTCGTTGGCGGATCGGTGACGTTTGCCCATTCATCCGCTCCGCCAAACTTACTTGGGTCGGAATAATATACCCATTGGACGCCACCTGTGGTCAGCCGATGGGTAGAGTCGTCGAGTACAATGCTCGCCATAGAATGTCGAAGGGGGTGAGCGTAACCACTAAACTGCCGTGATCATTGATTTAGCATATATAATAGGGTGATCATCCAACGCTCATATGAGAAAAAGATAATGATCGTGGGCAACTGCCGACTGCACAAGATGGAAGGGAGGTGTCACCGATTATATCGCTGCAACAAGATCCCTTATAAGGAAAGTGCTGCCTTTCAAGCCGCGTTATATCGTGCATGTATTATCATCGTTCCTGAAACTTTGATTTTCGTAAAGTTTCGTAGTACTCGGTGCTTGTTGTGCACGGAACCGTAAGGGGCCAAGTAGGGAGAGGAAAATGCCCATCCATTATATAGAAAGAGATACATCTGACGGGCATGCACCAATGTCATCAATCGGAACCAAAACTCCTGTCATTTTGATAGTGGGCAGAGATAGGGGCGACGTGCGAAGGCTATTTGGACGAACCAGTTGATGAACCATGCGCCAAGAACCCGAAAGCCTGAGAGTAATCGATATTGTGCTGACATTCATGATTTTAATGTCATGGTGACATCTAATCAGATTATCCCAATGTCGAGTTTTTGTAGGAAACAGTCACTGTATATATCCCATCGAGGATCCAGATTGTTAGTCATTGTGTGGGAACCCCAGCTGATGGGGAGAGCCTACCTGAATAGGTATGCGTTGGCTACGCCTCCGAGGCTATCCGCTGTCAGCTGAAGGATGTCTGGGTAAATAACACATCATACTCACTGCAAAAAAGATCACACGTTCTAAGGGAAGTTTGTAAAAAAAAACCTGTACGAGGAAACCGAACTGCAGAGCGCATCGCCGATTCCGACGAATAGTCACTGTGTGCAAAGTATTGCCACTTGGGAGGATTATTGATGCGAGTGGTAAACTTACTTTTCTTCATGACAAATAATTGTTGAGGGAGGGACTCCAAACAGGTTCACGTATCATGGAAGGGGCGGGTTGGACGTCAAGTGGGCATCCTAAAGAAGTCCGCCACGTCACGAGGCACAAATAAGTAAGTAAAAATAACAACGATCAAGGAGATCCACTGGCAACTATCGAGCTCGGGCACTTCCATCATTCGCACTAAACTTCGCCATAACACCACCTGATGATATAGAAAGGGATTCCCAAAAAGGTTTTGGCGATCTTGCGTACTTTACAGGCGACATTGATGAACTCTACCTCTTATTAGGACACTTGTTGTTCCGAGGATACCAAAGACTAATGTTCAGCACTTGAGTAATCAATTTCTAGACTCGGGAGATGCCTGATAAGTCAGATTCGATTTGGAGAAGAAAACAAAGTCACGAAATGTGCTACCCCTCGTCATGGTAATTCAAAGTGACGTGGACAATTAAAACCGCTGTGGTACTGAACAGCGCGCAGTATGTGGCCAGTAACGTGCCGTCCTTGATTGGCAGAACAGAAGGAAGCCCGGCGGACTGTTGGATTTATAGTCAGAAATAGACAAGAAGACAAACCTTTTCTGGGCACTGCGGGTTTACGTAGGTATTAGCGGTGATGCTATATGTCCTTCGGCGACGCCAGCAAAACTCGGGATTGGGAGTTCATTTCTCTTGGATGGCGACTGTTCGCAAGGTGAGACACATGTACTCAGAGTCTCAGAAGGGGTGCTAACCCGGAATTTTATGTTTGGGGTAGCTGTAGAATTATAAGATGATTCAGAGGACAAGAGACAAGAGGAGTTCCGCATTGGTGACTGAGAAAGCGGATAGAATATCTTTATGAGAGATGCTCATCGTTTGAGATGGCAAATTGCAAAATCAGTGAGTGCCGAGAATCGAGATGAACATTGCTTATGTAAGCTGATCTCGGGCCTCGAATTTTCTGTCATATTTGTTTGCCTCAACCATCAAATTTTACAGCACTCCTAGCTCTTTCATGCTCGCTTTCTTCCCATTCTATCTAAGGGATGGGCTCGAAACTTTCAGAAGGGAAATTCAGGTTATCAAGAGCCAATAGAAAATGAGTGTTTTATTGCTCCGGTTGGTCATGAAACATCAGAAGTTGCGGTTGATTTATCATGTGCCCTACTAGATGTATTTTCTGTTGATTTTCTTAATTCTCCTCGATGGATAAGATTCCTCTCCATCGTGTCACTCGACATGTGATAAGCCAATCTAGTTCCTGGATCGGCGTTTATATGCTCTCACTGAGAGCAGAGCGTTGTCAGCCACTTGGTGGCATTGCGTCACAGCCTCACGAAATAACCATCTCACTACAATGTCCGCAACTTTTATCAGTCCCTTCAATGGCCCGCTCAATTTGGCCAGTGAGACCCTGGTACCATAGCTGCAGATGCTTCTAGACGCTCAGCCTCAATTTGGGTCAAGAAGCACTAGTAACTATGATGCCCGCGTTTCGCTCATGAATAGAAAATTTGAAGTGGTTAACCTCACAACTACTTATAGCGAATGTAATTGGATATGCACTCCCGACGTCAATGGGTACCTTCTGGTTGTCTTCTCCCCACCTCTTATGCACGTTTCCTAGGTTCTTTGCCACAATGATACCGTGACAGACACCTTGGATGATGTTAGGCTTGTCAACCTGGTATCCCATCTGAACTTGTTACCGTTATCTCCCCCTGCCGATGTGCAACAATTCGGCCGAGAAGCGGAATGCTCATTTGTTGGATATCATCAACATCGGTGTAGGGGCGGTGGTGAGGCGGATATATCTCAGGCGTTGCCCGGGGACACGAATTACAACCGAGGAGCACGAGTAGCACACGATTGTGTCCATTTTTATCCCGTGGAATGTACTTTGAGAGCCAGGCATATGAGTACAAGCCGATTATGGCGACCACGAGAAGACTGAACTTAGATGGACGCATATCTGCGGTGCATTAGCGATCATAAGGGGTGGGAGGCAGGGGAAGATGTAGAGTCTCAGAGGCCGGGAAGAGTTCGTATTGCTTTCATTTCCATTTCGTTCGCGAGTTGCTACTTGCATTCAGGTTGTGAACGAATGTCGACTTCTGCTTTCGCTATCCTCTCTTTTGCCCCCAAGCTCCCATGTAATCTTAAAAGAAGCATACCTGCCTTTGCTGTCGGGCAAAGTAAGCTATTGAAACTAACCACAGGAAGATCCTGTTCCCCGAAATTCATCGATTGCTTATTAAGGCGGTCGAATCAATTGCCTGCGGTACCGTATCGATTTTAATGGGAATGTCAGTAATACACCCTACGGCAGAATCAATGATGTGCAGGTGGAAACAGAGGAAAGATCCAAACACCCTTCCTACAGCTTATCGAGTCTCTCAGATACAAGTCTGAATAGAAACGTAGCCACAATTTTGTTCGTGTCCAGGGAGAAGAGTCCATACATTGGTCTAGTGGATGATAAGATTGGCGTCACGTTCCGTAGTGTCACCATCAGACTACTCTCGGTATCCAGGAGGAGGACTTTTTGCCACAAATTCTTTGTTTGGATGGACTGGTCTATGCATCGCATACTTGGAGAAGAACTCTGCTACATGCTCCCGAAGTCCTGGGTTTTGGTTGTACGCTGAATCCAGGGTTTGGGAATCCTGTGCCTCACTGATGTCCGTCTGGGCGCCGAGCATATTTCCTTGCGATGCTAGCAGGGATTGCGGATTCCGAGATGAATGGGCTGGAACCACGACTGGGAGTGACTGTTTTAACGCGGCATGTATGCTGGCGCTAGGGCTACTCATGAGAGTGAATGGGACGATGAAGCGGCGCCTAGGGGCAGGTATATCTGCTTCGATAGCTTCACCGCCGTCCGGTCCAGTAGATTTGAACCCTTTGGATCGATGCTGCCTACGGAAAAGAAACAGGAGCAGAAGGGCTAGAACAGCAAAACCACCAACAAGACTAGAAGCGATTCTAGTAACCTTTCTTGAGTGACTATCCTGCATTAGCAAAGTAGCGGTCGAAACACTGGTGGGCGCAGTACTGGTGATTGAAGTGGTATTTCTGGGAAAAGAGGAGTTCATTGAGTTCATCTGTGCAAGCGATTTAAAGGATGGTGAATAGAGGATATAGTCAATGGCCAAAGAAAAGTCGTTTGAGTCTGCATTGGAGCTCATATCGGTGAGCTCGAAGCTGAGCCTGTGTTCTCCAGCGGGGAGGATATTGCTTGAAAATAGGAGGAAATGGCCAACGTTTCCAATGCGGTCGTTATATTCAGGTGTACCTGCGATGGAGTAGTGCTTGGTGGTTGAAACCTCGTCAACACTATACATGACTGACATGTTGCAGGGTGCATTCCGGTTGAACACACCGTAAATGGAGACTAATGTACCTAGAGAAGATAAGACAATCGCTCGTTCGCTCTGTGCGTAGATTACAATACCTATAAACTGAAATGTAGCACCTGACCCTGTAGTGGTAGTCCTGCGTGTACTATTGCCGTGGGGGTACAATGTTCTTGTATGGTTTCCAGTAAACGTCGTATAAGGGTATCCTTGGTAATTCCAGTTCCCATAATATGCGATGGAAGAATCGGTGTCATCAACAATGAGCTGTTCATTCAGAAGGGGCGTGTTCTGCCCGGCTGCGATAACCATGTAGTCGATCTGTATATTATTTGGAAACCGTGTTATATTGAGGGTATGGGCTTTATCCAATAACAACGGTGTCTGGTACCATTGGTGCACGTCTATCGATCCAACCTGGTAGGGTGTTTCATGAGGTGGAGAGTGATGGTTGGATACCAGGAATGTTGAAGTGTTAGAGTCGTATGGGGGGCCAACCCATCCAAAGAATGCTATCGACAACCCTTCAAATATGTGTCAAGCATGCTTCGAATATCTCAGTAGGCCGACCTACCTTCAAACGAGATGCTAAGCGTCCCGTACTTTGTAGGATCGCTAACGTCCGTCCAAGTGGATCCCAAGTCAAACATGCCAGAATCTATAATGTACTTCCATCTGACACCGCCTCTGTTCAATCGAGGCGTATCGTCGTTGAGAATGATATTGGCCATGCGATGTGGAGCGAGGAAAGCCTAATTAGCAAAAGGCTGGAACCCATGGTTGCTCTATATAAGAGGGGAACGGAGGAGCGTATTTATAGAGACAAAGCACTGATCGAGAGTAGTTGCCGACTCCGGTGGAAGATGGAAGAAGGAAAGATGTCATCGAATATTTCGATATAATTGGGGTACTCACGCTGGTGAATTAAAAATTCTCGGAGCAAAGAGCCATAGCCTCTAAGGAGAGTCTAACCTCATTGGGATTGTGATGCAAGTTTGTTTTACAGATGCGCTAGTCCAAGAATCAAGTTATCAGGAGGAGAATACCACGTTATTCATACCATATATCAGATGAAGACCTATGCACATCGTCAACGGGGATTATCCCATGAGAAGAAGTAATGGTTATTGGGGTATGATCCGGAGGCTGGGAACTTCTAATCGGCTCATGCATGAAACCTGGCCGACACATACTGTGACTTCCAGTCATTGGAATTGTTGGCCGATAAATAAAGACTTTGACCAGCTTTACTTGCACGATATCCGTCGTCAACGGAGGCCAGTCGAAAACATTAGATTTGTCGTTACACAAAACCATGCGCTTTTCCCAGCCCACGTATCGTACGAGAGTGTGCCATACAGGTACTATGGAACTGCAGACAGGTGGACCTCCGGACCCTGTTGTAGCTGATTAGCGGGTGATTTCCACCGTATGTAGGACAAACTTGAATATACGATTCCTGTTTGCCGGAGGGAGAGCTTGTGCCTAAAGATGCGCTCCAATGTTTAGCGTGTCAATTGTCGTTAAAATGACACAGACAAGGGTTCTATGTATTGATATCCGCGAATGCCAGATTTAATAATAGCAGACATGAAGCGCCCATGCCCATCATGGATGGAGGGGGGAAGATGGAAGTCTCGGGCTTCAGGTTTAGATTAAGTAAACTGATTTGACGGATGTTTGGCAGTGTTTGAATTCTCCATGATCTGTTCTTTGGGGATCGGTGATCTCGGTTGTCTCTCGGACTTTTCACCTTCGTCTGTGGGATGCTCATTCACTCATTCTCGAAAATCGGAAGGAAAGAGAAGAAAAGAGATTTAAAATACTTGTTGAAGCGCTTATAGACGTGGGGCTAGCCGTTGAAGTTGTGCTTCGTTCTGGAGAGTTGGACGAGTTCAACTCTGCGAGGGACCCAAAGGACGGCAAATACAGGATGTAATCCAAGGCAAAAGAAAAATTGTTTGATACGGCATTAGAGCCGATATTCACAAGCTCGAAGGTAAGTGAATGCGATCCAGTGGGGAGTGCGCCACTTTTAAAGAGGAGTGTACGGCCAAGGTAACGAATTCGATCTTTGAAGAACTGTGAGTCGACGACGATATGGAGCTTGGTGGTTGAATATTATGAATTATCATCGATGGTGTACTTGACGGACATGTGACAGGGCGCATTCCAATTAAAAACACCATAAATCGAGACCAGTGTGCCTGACGATATTAATTGGTATTGGTGTCAAGTTCATACAATGACCTTAAACAATCTCACCAATGAAATTGAATGTAGCGCGCGAGCCTACGGTGACAGTCTGATGTGTACCATTGCCGTGTGGGTATGAGAGCTACTTCCCGTCTTCGAGATCGGACTCGTATGGGACTAAGTTCTGATAATCCCACTTCCCGTGATATACAATAGCAGGATCGATATCATCGACAATAAGGCGCTCTCCCAGGAGTGGTGTATTTGCCCAACAGTGATAACTATGCAGTCGATATCGGTATTTTGATACACGGAGGATATAGGTGCCGTGTGAGAGTAGTGGTGTCTGGTAATATTGCTGAACATCGATAGGTCCGAGCTGGTAAAAACTCTCACTATGTTTAGAACCGTCTATGGACACCAGAAATACCTTAGGCACGGTGCCAGGTGGAGGGCCTAACCATCCCCAGAAAGCTATTTATGTGCCTTCAAAGATCTGTTAGATATGTTTAGAGCGCTCGCATTGCATTCGCGCACCTTGAAATGTAATATCAAATGACCCGTATCTCTTTGGAGGGTGACTACCACCCCCCCAGGTGGATGCACTGCCAAACATGGTTATATCAGCTAACCTCTCCCATTCGACGCCGCCTTGTTCTAAGAGGGGTGTCGTGTCGTCCAAAACTATATTGGCCATAAAATATGAGGAGGAGCAAGCTCAACTGTCAGCAGCGGGCAACAGTGATTCGTTATATAAAACGGGCGCTGGTGCAGTATGCCTATGAGGCCGGCATACATTCGAAGGCAACTGCCGATACCTGGTATTGTGACATCCAATCAAGACGAGGTCATGCAATACAACCAATAGGAAACAACTATCACTTTACGATAGATGGAGCCATGTCTTCTTCCGTGTGAAAGCTCTATACACTTGTAAGAGGTAGCTGATGATGACGTGAAGAGTAAGTAGGACACACACGATGTCATGTTGACAATCCTATTTCGAAGAAGACCTCTTGGATGAACTAATGCTCTTACAGACTGTGGCTGACGCATACCTGAAACAATTAAACTTCAAGCCATGAGTACAGCTCCTTCGACTGAACCGGAGGGCGTACAAGAAAGGCGCTTCCCAGCTATTGATTTTGATTATTTAGTGCTAGCTGGTAGCCTTGCTATTAAAGCTGCTAAACTGAAATGAGTCAACATATGACAACCTGAGAGTGATGTGTTCACGGCTCCGTGCTTCGTTCGAAAATCCATCCAGTAACCATGCGGAACGTGGTGGAGCCTACCCATTTTGACAGAATTAATGAGTGAACTGGAAAATGTAGGTTCTCGAGGTGCAATGGTTTGTCAGTTTTGTTGACGATCATGATAATAGCAATCAAGTAACATATGAACCGCCGGCTTCATAAACAGGATGCACAATAGAAGTTCGGGGTGGTTTTGCGGATATTTTTCCTGTCGTGGGAGTCGGGTCTGTATCCGATTTTCATGATACTCAGAGGCGTAAAGCGATCGCGGAATGAGATAGGAACATGAAAGAAGGAACGGGTGAAGACTCGGATGTGTGTATCCGAAACCCCGGATTCGATTATGTAAACGAATGGCAAAATTTGTCTTTTTCCCGTGATTTGTCCGTTCACCAGCATCACAACTCTCAATCCCAGCTCGTCTGCTTTTTCATCCACGGTTCCCATGTTAATAGGGTGGCGTGAAATCAGCGAATCCACGTTGATACTATCGCTGAGTACTTCGGATTCCTCGTCGTTGTGTAATGTAGGCCTGACTGACGACTTGCCAGTTCAGACGTGTTTTCTGGTCCATGTCCTGTCTATGATAATGTAAATTTGTGAGTCGTTTGTCTGGAACTGGTATGAATACAATGAGCTAACCCAATACCCAGAGCTAGGTGGACATTCTCAACGTACCTCATCAACATCAACCAGCATTACGTCACCTCTCGACTTCGATGTACATGTTTAGCACGACGATTTACATCCAATAGGGCACCATATGCTGCTGGTTCTACGATTGGCTCGAAAGGTACCCAGCCACTGGAACAACGAGGATCACGTCGTCGAGTACAGGCCCAATACGCCAGCGACGGCGTGAGTGTTTGAGGGCAATATTCTTACGACCACATGTGCCGCTGCATGTGTGTGTAACCGTGAGCCAAACTGGCGTATCACCAGCACGAATGAACCTTCTTGTTCGTCCCTCATTCTCCACTATTCTGCGCATCATGTCCCTCTTACGCTATGCATCTTTCAACACATCCTGCACCCACATCATGCTCGCATTTGCTACCTACATCTAGTCACACCCATGGCACATGCCGACCTTCCCTGGCCCTACATTATATCTGTGATCCCGCCTTACTTTCTGCACTTCCCGATCCTCACCGTGTCCTCCTTCTGCATGCATCATTTCTTTGACGATGTCTCATTTACCGCTCGTTGTCCAATCTCAGTGTTGACCTCCTCCTTTTCCCCTCTCCCTTTCAAGCACCACCGTCATTGCCACGCACCTCACTGTTGTTATTTTATCAATCTAGCGTCATCACCATCTTTACAGGCTCCAATACCCTATAAGGCACTGACACATTGACTGATTTGACATTGGGTATGGGGGATTATGGGTACCACGGCCACCAGAGCGTATGCTCAGCTCCATGAACTTGAACCTGGCTATCAGAGGCATACAGGGCAAGTTAGGAGAGTTCCCAGCAGTAGAGGAGTAGGAGGTTGGGTTGGCGGGACGCTATTAGACTCAGTGTGAATGCAGTGCAATGCAAAGGAGGCTGACGATGAAGTATAATTCTCAGCCGCCGTTGGCTGCTATGGAGCTAAGGAGGTATTCGAGTGCTGAGCCGGCGAGGTCGGGATCACTATAGGCATCGCGCCAATCCTTGACCGTACTCTGCACGCCAATGACATGAGTATAACTTGGGCGCATATGAGCGGTGTGCTATCAGGCATAGGGTGAGCGCATATGGACAGGTAGAAGCACCGAAAGCCAAAGGTTCGTGTCACTCTGGCTCCAGATTTGATTCCCATCAGCTAATGTTGTCTCCTTCTGTAGTCCCTCTGTTCAGATCACGAACGAATATGGCTCACCGCTTTCCTTCCCGCCCTCGAAGTTTTTGTATGTGCAACTTACTGATGAAATTTCAGAATACTAGAATCCTCCTACTTTATTGCCTGTTAACTGTAAGCTGCGAAGCAGCACACGATGCCCTCTTATCTACCTGACTTATAGGTTATGATATTTTCCACTATCAGTCATCCTTGTGTTTACGTGGTTATAGTAATCTAGATGCATTACTTGCTTAATGGGGCCTATTTCGCCTCCTCTTTAAATTCTTACTACGAAGAATGATATCAATTATGAGAAAGATATTGTTCGTGAAGGTGTTTAAATAGATTAATTACAAGGTCCCCGAATTTGATGATCAGCACAGATCTTATTGATGAAGGAGAGGCACAATTTATAACGTCCCGTAGTACCGTTACGCCTTCATACCCTGCAACCTGGAGGAGAACTTTGGGTGATTGACCGGTCACTCGGACCAGCGAGCCTATGTATGACGTGCCTGGAGATAAAGTCTGCAATATACTCCCGCAGAGCTGGATTTTGATCGCACAAAAATCCCATGGCCTGCACATCCTGCGTTCCAGTTATGTATGGAGTGCCAATAGGTAAATTTCCGTTAGATATTGGAAATGACAGTGGATCCTGTGAAGAGAGCACTGTAGGCACAGCTGTAGAGCGCGTATATTTAAATCCTGGATGCATAGTGGTGCTGGTACTGGTTAGAAGGGGGAACGGGGCGACAGAATGCCGCCCAGGAACATCGAGTTGTCGTGTTCTATTCCGCTTGTAGAAAATGACGAGGAGCAGCAATGCTATAATGGCAAAGCCACCGGCAAGACCTGCAGCGATTCTTGTAATCTTTCTCGATCGATCATCCTGCATCAGCGGAACAGAGTTAATTGTTGATACGTTCAAGGCGCTTAATTTTGCGAGTGACTCGAAGGAAGGTGAATATATAATGTAGTCAAATGCCAAAGCAAAGTCATTTGAATCAGCATTGGAGCTTATTTTGGTAAGCTCGAAACTGAGTGTATGATTTCCAGCTGGAAGGATGTCGCTAGCAAAGAGGAGCGTGTGGCCAATGGTGCCAATGTGATCTTTGTAAAATAGTGTGCTTGTGGTGATGTAGTTCTTGGTAGTTGAGATCCCGTTGACACTGTACTTTGGTAACATGATTCAAGAGGTGGGGAGCCATCTATGGATACTAGGAACGCCCTAGGCTCAGAGTCGTGTGGGGGGCCAACCCATCCTGAGAAAGCTATTGATATTCCTTCAAATATGCATGATGACCACTTCCGATATATTAATATATCAACCCACCTTCAAACGAGATGCTGAGTGTCCCGTACCCCTTCGAAGAATTGCCGACGTCTGCATGGATGGACGTTCCGCCAAACATACTTGAATCCCTGATGGGTTTCCATTGAACACCAGCTGTTTGCAAGCGATTCGTCGAGTCATCGAGAATGATATTGGCCACGAGGTTTTGGGAGAGGCAAACAAAATTAAAAAATGTTAAACTCTGTGATTCGTTCGAATTATATAGTAGGGTGATGATTAGTATAGTACCGTATACCTTGGTGGGCAGAATCGCCTTGGGCAACCAAAAAAGATGGTCGAAAGGTAGCACGGAATGTGTCGCTATGATCAGGGTACTGGCTTTGACGGTATCGAGAGCCTGAGGTTCCCAGAGCGACAGGATGGGTGGGTGCTATAAGTACATTTTATTGCCGCGTTGGTGCATGAATCAAGCTATAAGGAGGCTACGTCATCTGTTCAAACGCATGGAATATCTATCAGATGAAGGCGTACGTATATCGTCAGTGTTTCAGGAAACCGCGCTCCAATAATCCAAAAACGCAGGAGAATTTATGATGTGCCAATTGGATGGCAACTTCTAAGTAGACTGTCCCAAGTTTAGGCGTGGAATTCGGCTAACATACAGTGTAACCCGGTTCGTCCGTGTATCGTGCGTAAGGGGGGAATAAAAACCACAAGCAATAAGTGTTTCATAATCACTGGATAGTTCTCAGTGTTACCTTTATTTCGGACGAGGAGTAAAATCGTCAATGACTCTAATATGTATGGGGTTTGAGAAGCAAGGCACACTAGATATTGTGGATGGTCGTGATTAAGTGTATCTAACAGAGCAAAGGGCGATGTTCAGGTGCGTACAGCATCCAAAGGTTCTGGGAGTTAGGGGATCGCTAAACCCCGGTGCCATTTCCAAATCATTTCAGTTCTGAGCGGCCTTCTGGCTCTCGTTGAGCATGTGATGCAAGGTAATTTTATGATACCATCTCAGTATCAGGGTACCCCTATGCAATCCAATTATATAAATAATATATCAGATGTCGACGAACATACCTCTCCTAAGAGAAGCGAACTAGAACCTCGACGGTGCTTGTTTAGCTTCCAATCAGATTGTCTTATTGTTACGTTCCCGCGCAGAAAATTATACTGTAACGCCAAGCCATTGAAATAGGTAAATTTACAGCATTTGTCGCGGAAATTGATTTACTGCACATCCTATCCAATTTCTTCCTTAGATATGTACAAACAACAGACATAATCATATTTAATCATGGGCAACACTTGTCGGAGAAAATATTTAGATACGCTGATTAAATGGTTCTAGACCTCCAGTGGGTGCCAAGCGCGAAGTGAACAGCGTTCATCAGGGGCTTGGTTCATGAGCCAATATGTCCTTCAACGGGCGTCAACTTCGATGCCGTCCGTCGTTCAATCTAGCCTTGTAACGAGGTGAATGATGGAATGTTATCACTACCGTGGTGCCGCCCAAGGCACAGTAACGGTTTATACTCGATAACCGGGAGGGGGGCTAGGCGATACTGATTCGCCCGTTGGATGTAGAGGGTGCTTGGAGGTGAACTCCGTTATGTATTCCTTCAGAGCAGGGTTGTGGCTGTACGGAGAATCAGAAGGCTGCGCATCCTGCGTCCCATTCGCTGATGTGTGACCGAAGATCGAATTTGCTTGCGATGTAGGGACGGATAGTGGATGTGAAGGTGGAATAGATAGAAAGGCGTCGGGGGACCGTGGACGTTTCAGGGTACTACTAGTGTTTTCCAGAAAGGTGAATGGGGCGACAGACTGGTGTCTAGGCACAGGCATCATGATATCACCCCTGATAACTGGATCCCCCTCCGTCCGCGAGAATCTGCGTTGCCGGGATCGTGTCCTCAGGCGGAATGCGATGAGGAGCAGTACCGCTAGAATTGCAAGACCGCCGACAATACCTCCGGCAATTCCAGCGACCTTTCTTGAATGGTTGATGTTGGGTTGGGGGACAGCGGTAACAGCTCCCGTAGGTGAGGAACTAGTCGTGAAAGTTTGAAAAGTCCCCAACTCAGCAAGTGAATTAACGGATGGCGAGTACAGGATGTAGTCAAATGACAAGGAAAAATCGTTAGAATCTGCATTAGGGCTGATCGTGACGAGCTCAAAATCGAGTACGTGTTGCCCAGCAGGGAGGATGTCGCTCGCAAACAGGAGTGTGTGGCCAATATCGCCAGTGCGGTCGTTGTAATTCTGTGTGCCTACGACACTGTAGTTCTTGGTGGTTGAAAAGTCGTCGACGGTGTATTTGACGGACATGCTGCAAGGTGCATTCCAGTTGAATACGCCATAAACGGAGACCAACGTGCCTGTAGAATGGAAGTCCGAATTCGAGTCGATTCTGTGCAAGGACCACAAAATATTGTTGTACCTATGAAATGGAATGTAGCCCCCGACCCCGCAGCGGTAGTTCTGTGGGTACCATTCCCGTGAGGGTATAACAGATATGAATCATCTCCGCTCTTTGTTTGATAAGAGCTGAAGTCTTGATAATCCCACTGCCCGTGATACACTATGGCAGGATCTATGTCATCGACGATGAGGCGTTCTCCCAAGAGTGGTGTTTTCTGCCCAGCTGTTACTACCATGTAATCGATCTCGATATTCTCTGGAAACCGTGATATATTGAGAACATGAGCGCCGTCTGAGAGTTGAGGCGTCTGGTACCATTGATGGACCTCTATGGATCCCGACTGATAAGAGGTCTCACGAGGTCGAGAGCCATCAATGGACACAAGGAATGCCGATGGTGCAGAGCCGTGCGAGTGGCCCACCCACCCTGATAATGCTATTGATGTTCCTTCAAAGATCCGTGAGGCATGTCTCTGGTATTTTAAGACAATTGCGCACCTTCAAAAGAAACGTTGAACGTTCCGTACTTCTTTGGAGGATCGCTAACATCTGGCCACGTTGAAGCTCCGCCAAACATACTTAGATCTGGTTCGCTGAGCCATTCGACGCCGCCTTGCTTCAGGCGAGGCGTAGTATCGTCCAGGACGATACTGGCCATGGGTTGCGAGAAGGGGCAGAGCTATGCTAGGAAACGGCTGATATCAGTGATTCGTTGTATATAATCGGGAAGTTGCACAGTGCACTTCGGAGAACAAAACACAGACTTAGGGCAACTGCCGATGTCGAAAGGTGGCAGGCAGGTATCATCCATCAAGTCTTTGCTAAAATTTGAGCGCTTACGCTGACGGTATCAAGAGGTCCTGTCGTTATATGTTAATGTGACTTCTGACCAGTTTCTGGATCTGGTTGAACGTGTGATGAAAGCTCAAGTTATAAGTAGCTCTAGGAATCGAGATAAAAGAAGAGAGACACACCTGACAATTCAATTATATAGAAACATGTATCAGATGATGACGGATATAACAAACCCATCATCAATCAGATTCAGAACTCTCTCGTGGGAAGAGAATAGTAACTGGGATGGATTGTTAGTTGCAGAAAGCTGTGCGCCGAAGATCCGTGGGCTTGATGGTGCTTGGTGACTTCTAATCAGGTTGCCCTAATGTTAAGTTCATGTAGGGAAAAATGGCCGAAATGTACTGTAACCCAAGGTGATGGGAATTCCTTGCCGGTATACAACTTTGACTGACCAAAAGGGCATGATTGAGTAATTTGCGCCGCCAATGGAGGACAATAATGAGAATTGTGGCTTTTTCCTTCATATGTGAATAACGTTAGAACAACGACATTAGGGTGGTCTGGCACGTCGTAAGCGAGAGAAAATTTACCAGAAACGATACCAAAGCTGTGAGCTGCGGGTAAAAAATCTGAAAGAATAGGCAACTTGTCGATGCCAAGTGGTTACAGGAAATGTCGGGCTATGCATGTTGGAAATTACGTAAATTGATTTGGGTTGTTTATTTTTCCACAATTCTGGGTCTGCATCGGATTTGGTATGAGCGGATGGGATTACGTGAGCTCATTTGATGTCGTGTTTCATCAATAGCCATCATCATGTCATTGTCTGTGCCTCTCCCGACTTGTCTGCTTTCTACTCACTCGCTCTTTATTCTTTCACTTTAACTAATGGTGTGAAGCAGGAAAGCATGAAATGATGGTAGATATACCCGACGATTTTCCTGCCCAGCTTTCACTGACAAGCAATTGCTCCCGGTAGTTTCGCTATGTCCAACATCAACGGCTCAGACTAATAACCATGTAAGAAGTCATCATCCTGTTTCCGGACGATTTTGTATGCCAATTCAGCCCCCAGGTTCAAATAGACGTTCCCAACAATCATTAGTTAGAGCAATACCATTCTGAGAAATATCGCTTTCAACACGACCTCGACATCCGATCGCCTAGACCACAATGACAGTGCTGCTCCCTGAGAAAAGTAGGGTTGCGAGCACGGATGTAGCACCGATACTCTAACCCTACTTACTGCAACTTTTAGCACCGCTACCTTTGATTAGTATGTTCTTTATCCGTTTCTGCCCTTCCACGCCTGGCTTATGCATGGCTTTTATCTTCATCAATCTCACTGTTATCAAATCCATACGCTGGCCCGCACCCTTTTTCAGATTCTTTGCTGCGCAGTAATATTACTATGCACTCCACCTGCTGTCGGCTTGTCCCCTGGAGCGTCAAGATCATCCTGAGGAGCATTGTCCTCTTACGTACCCGCACCAAGCACTTGGGAAATCGGAGGAACCTTGATTTGCTCTTATGCGTCAAGGACATGGGGTGTTTCAGTGCGTACCTTAACCAGTTAGCGGAGAAGACTTATTCAGAAGGTATCATAGAAGCAATGGCGTTCGCAGGAGCTAGAATTGCACGACCGCTCCTCATATTACACCAGCACCAGTCAGAGAAGCATCACCAGGCGCGCGAGGAGCGAAATATTTGATTGGTCGACGAGCGTACTTTGCGATCCATGGACGCTAGTACCTGTAAAGTCTGTGCATGGTCTATGCGTTGACAGGTATAAGGGTCATAGTTTGTGTCCCCTTGGTTTTCGGTTTCGGTCTTGGGAACTGACATTTTCTTTAGATCCAAATGAGGCCCGTCACTGCCCTCTCTTTACCTATAGGCTCCCATCTGTCCTGATCACTCGGCTACAATCTCCGGAGGTCAGTATTGAACGATGACAACCCCCACCTACGATTTTAGCGTTATATGAGAAAATGATATCAAGGTTCTACATGGCTGGCTGACCGCCTAGTCTGAAATGGGTAGCATTTGTCCGTAACTTCCCTTGTGACTAACGGAAAACTAGGTTTAGAATAGATCTACCGGAGGCGTCGTATGTCTGTGTCCCAGTTGAGTGAACACTAGGACGGCCTAACATCCACTCTAGCTCTGCAATGAGAGATGAGTTTTAGAGGGAAAAGATTGTCGTGGTGCTTGTGGTGCTTCTCCTTGGCTATGCTTGGTAACCGGGTGGGGGACTTTGTGTTACTGGGTGATCGTTTGGAACAGTGTCATGCATGGTCGATCTGGAGGTGAAATTCGCTATATATTCCTTTAACGCGGGGTTGTGGCTATACGGGGAATTAAATGGATGCACAACGTGCGCGCCGTTCTCAGTGGTCTGGCCGACAGACGAATTTGCCTGCGATGAAGGAGAAAAAACCGGAATTACGTCCGGTGGACGTGGGCGTTTCAATGCTGAAGGTATACCAGTGCTGGTGCTCTCTAGGGAGGTAAATGGGGCAACAGATAGGTGCGTCGGAGCAGGTGTCAGGATATCATCATCCCTGACCGCCAAACCCCCATCCGATATACTAGATTTCAAACGCCAGGAGCGATACCGCTTGCGGAAAAGGATGAGGAGCAGCACCCCTAAGACGACAAGACCACCAACTGTACCCCCAGCGATTTCAGCAACCTTTCTCGAATGTCTAATGCTGGTCGGAGGGATAGTAGTCGCAATACTGGTAGGTACAGTGCTTGTCATCGAAGCCTGATATGAACCCAACTCAGCGAGTGAATTAACGGACGGCGAGTAGATAATATAATCAAAAGACAGAGAAAAGTCATTGGAATCGGCGTCAGAACTTATTGTGACGAGGTCGAAGCTGAGTGTGTGTTGTCCAGCAGGGAGAACATCGCTTGCAAAGAGGACCGTGTGGCCAACGCTGCCAACACGGTCTTTGTAGAACTGCGTGCCTACAACGGTATAGTTCTTGGTAGTTGAAAAGTCGTCGATGGTATACTTGACGGACATGTTGCACGGTGCATTCCAATTGAATACACCATAAACAGAAACCAGTGTACCTGGGGAATATGTGACAGAATACAAGTTAACTCAGCACAAAGACTACATGATATACTTTCACCTATGAAATGGAATGTAGCGCCTGACCCCGTAGTGGTAGTCGTATGGGTACCATTACCATGGGGATATAACAACATAGAACCGTCTTCGCTATCCGTCTCATAAGAGGCATGATCCTGATAATTCCAGCCTCCATGATATGTGATTGCAGGGTCAATGTCATCAACAATGAGGCGCTCTCCTAAGAGCGGCGTTTTCTGGCCTGCGGTGACGACCATGTAGTCAATCTCGATATTTTCTGGAAACCCTGTTACATTGATGGTATGGGCTTTGTCGGATAGCATTGGTGACTGATACCACTGATGAACATCAATCGATCCAGCCTGGTAAGAGCTTTCACGAGGCCGCGAGCCATCGATAGACACCAAGAATGTTGGAGGCTGAGAGCCATGTGGAGAGCCAACCCACCCAGAGAAGGCTATTGATGTCCCTTCAAATGTATATGAGACCTGAACTAGTTTTCTCAAAGCAATTATGTACCTTCAAACGAAACATTGAATGTCCCGTACTGCTTCGGAGGATCGGTAACATTTGGCCATGTGGACGCCCCGCCGAACTTACTTGGATCAGCTAAGGATTCCCATTCAACACCGCCTGTCTTCAGCCGATAGGTAGAGTCGTCGAGGACTATACTGGCCATGGGATGTGGGGAGGAGCCAACTTGACTCCCAACAACTGATATTCTTTATTTGTGATATATCGACTGGAGGTTGTCTATCACACCTATGAGATCACACCACGGATCGAGGGTAATCCCAGGATCAGAGGGGGAGACACTGGACGCTCTAATTATACATATAGGTCATATGTTTATCAGGTGAGGTTAGACGTACTGCGCTTATATATCATCAATCTATCTGCTTTCGTGAGAAAAGAATAGTCCGTATGGGGAACCAGCCGCAGAGAACATTATACACAAAGATCAGGATGTTCGGTGGCGACTTCTAATCAGATTGCCCGAATGTCTAGTTTGCGTATAGTTGTACCTGACGTGATTAGAATTGTTAGCTAGCATGCGAGGACTTTCCGTGACTTTGATGGCCAAGACACACCCAAATAATATCAGTCATCATTGGAAGGCAGTAGGAGTCTCATTCCCACCATCTTAAGTGTTTCATCATAAATGCTTTTCCGATACTGTTGAAATAATCTGTAGAACACAGTGCGTAAATGGGATTAAGCATCATTGTCGAGCTGAAGTGGAATTTAATAACAGATTGGTGTGAGAATGACCACGAGTATGAGGACGATAGGCTCCGCAAGTGTGACGAAGCCTCCAACAATTCGAGGACGATACTAGCCATAAATTTCGAAAAAGGTGAGTGTGGTAAACTTCCAGAACAAAAGATATGTTCTGTAGACTGGAGGCGGGCGGCAGAGGGCGGGATGTGGGCCGGGACTCGGAGCCACAGCTGACCATCCCCCATAATCAAGGTTATCTTGCGGGTCGCATCCAAACGGCGTTCTTCGGGCTCAAGACTTTAGTCATTTCGCATCTTTAATGCTGAGCGCCGATAGTGCTGTATTGAACATGCACCGATGTAAGCCCATTTCGTAGGTGAGCTGGCGTCAAACATATGAACGAGCACACCTAAACGACAGAAATGCGATGTTTTTGAACTCCAGCATCAAATGGGCCAGATATCATTTGTCCAAGGAAATCAACTGTCACTGAGAGAATCGGCGGAACGTACGGGGAGCTCTCTCGCGAGACGGGTCAATGAACATCTATGACCGGTGCACGTCAGTTGCTGGGAGACTGGTATGCCGAAGATCCGAGCCCGTTGTGAATAAAACATCCTCACAGATGCGAAAAGAGCACACCCACCAATAAAACGGCCTAGTGTGTTGTGACTTGTCCACGTGTCGTCGCCCTCTCATAGATGTTCGTATACATATTATGTATCACTGCTAGAAGCACTAGGTGGAGGCATGGATGTTGGAATTCCGGATTCCGATTCCGAGCGTGCATGATCCGTCGCACACTCCACAGTTTCCACGATGACCAGTTTACCTTGTTCTAAGCTTTTGTATTGATTTTCGAGGTATTTAGATAGCTTTTTTGTACACTATTTACCTATCCGTTTGCCTCAATATAATGTAAATCATTCATGAGACAAACTGTCCCCTTGATGAGCCGTGCTTGCTCAACGTGTTTTTAACACAAACGGATCCTACCTTTGCTCACAGTCAGCTTGTGGGGTAGTGAAAGAATCACCATGCCGCCGCCGCCGCCGTACCACCCTGTGCTTCCCTCGACATCATCCCCTGATGCTGTTCATGCCATCACCGCCGAGATTGCCTTTTCGGGACGAATCCCATCACCCTGTTGTTGCCGCCGTCGTTCCTCGTTTGCCTGCCGAAATCCCTTGTTGAGGTCGTTCCCATAGCTCGCGCGAGAGCTCGTTGTCGTTCTTATAGCTCGCGCGAGAGCTCGTTGTCGTTCCCATAGCTCGCCGAGAGCTCGAGGTCGTTCCCATAGCT